>CAJGYO010000453.1:0-57500 GCA_904845875.1 Miscanthus lutarioriparius | reverse complement strand
ACTAGATTTGTAGAAAATATTAGCAACATTTATATCTCCAAATAAATTTATTATAGAAATAGATTCAACGATCTATCTAATGATACTAATTATGTACTATAAATATTAATTTTTTTTATATATTTGTGTAGCACCCGGTTTTAAGAACAAAACCAAATACACACCATATGTGAGCCCAGGAAGTCAAATCTCACATATAGCTACAAATAAAGGTAATATCGAAAGACAATGCTCAATATATAACGTACTTAGTATAAAGGATATAACCTTAGACAGCAAACAGCGAAAAGACAACTTCGATCATCAGGTGAAAACTCCAATTTCACAGGGACAACTGATTGGTTGATCACAAGCCTAGCTTCTTCCAACTCTAGCAATCTGGTACCCATCAGGGATTTTTATCCAAATATTTAAAAATAAAGCAAGTGTAAGTACATGTCGTACTCAACAAATATAACACGGGGTTCATGAGGCTCAAAAGGCTGACACTGGTTTAACTTCGATTAACTTTTAATGAGTCGTCTTTTAGTAATTGGGTCGCAACAAGTTATCCATAAGCCCATATAAACACATGATCAGATAAACATGAATAATCAGAGTTCTTGACATGGAAAATATTGTTACTAATATGTAGATTATATTGTTACGAATCTAATGCAGCTTGAACGGGTCAAATCGGAGTTAAAAAGAAAAAGATATGGCTTAATGAAGATAGTGCCAATTCTGTAAATAGATGGAACTTTGATTTTCAAATTTAAAATAAATAAAATCCAATTTTAAACCGGCCAAGGATCTGAGGGTTCAATTCCATGAAAAGTCGGGTGAAAAGCAGAAAGAAATTGGGACTTCTTTCTAAATATTTTTGAACAGAGGTGGATGTCGGGTTGATTTAAGGAAAACAGAGGGTCTCTTGTGCAAAAGTCGTGAGCTGACTCAATTGACCGGTATTAACTCGGGTCAACATTGGATCTGGACCGTTGATTCAGATCTAGACGGTCTTGAGAGAAACGAAGGGAGGAGATGGGGATCGGTCGATCGAAGCAGGCGGTCGGCGCAAGGCTTACGGGGGCTAGGGACCATGTTACGACACGGGAATAGCACTGAGAGGGAGAGGGGAACACGACGGATCCATCTAGGGTATCGATTGAAACTAAAGGCGGCGAGTGGGCGTGGCGGCGAGAGTGAACATGGTGGCTCAATTTGGCGGCCAACGTTGATTCGGCGGTGGCCAAGCTAGCAGAGAGCAAGAGGGGCATAGCACGCAGTCTTGTCCGCTTTCTTACCTCCACGCCAAGACCGGAGGCGGCTTGAGACAATGGCGAGCCTGGCACGGCAGACGAGATGCACTCGGCGGCGGTGGGCTAGGGTTCGACAGGCCGGGCGGCGGCTAGGCTTGAGCGAGGCGGTACCGGAGGCTCAAGGTTGGAAGAGGCGGCACATGCTCGGTATTTAAGGGACGGAGGCCATGGGGCGCTTACGCCATCGGAAGGAGTCGTGGTGGCGGCGGACATGGACTCGGCGACGAGTCCCCACGCGTGCGATTCAATATTGAAGATAACGCCGACATGCGAGGCCCACCAACAATGAGACCAAGCGGAGAGAGGGCGGCGCATTCTTTGGGCAGCGGAGAGAAGGACGCAACGCAGTTCGTGGTTGTTAGGCCGGCCCAAAGGCGGAGAACTTGAGGAAAAAAAGAAACAGGCCGCCGGAAGCCGGCCGAAATGGGCCAAATCAAGGGAAGGAAAGGAATAAATAAAATTTTCTTTTACTGTTTTCTTAAACACATTTCCAAACCCAATTTCAATTTAAATTCAAATTCTTTTAACATTTGATCAAACCCAAGCATCTCAAAAATAAATATTCAACATCATGTATGCACCAACATGTTTCTAAACCTTATAATAAATTTTAATTTCATGAATTTTTTATTTCCTATGTTTTAATCAGCACAAAAATCTAAAATTAAATCTTTTTAACCCTATTTCAAAAAGAGCAATTTTTAGGGTGTTACAATTTGGTCAAAGTTAAAAGCGAATGACACTTTATTTTGAGATGGCGGAAGTACACGCAAAAAAAAAGATTTTGTATGGCTATTATAGAACACAAAATCATTCCTACTAAACCAAATTGCCTAACAAGTACTACTACTCCACATCAATAACAAAGATCTAAGATTTTGACTCCTTTACTTAGATCAAGAATTAAACGGATGATTTATATCATATGAAGGTTTGATGCTTAATAAAAGTGTACAACACGCGACAAGGTTTTGGCATAATGCCACTCAAAGAAAAGATGTTGGATAGTTTCTACCTTCTTTGCCAAAAGCAACACGCAACAAGCGATCGAGGCCCATGGCATTTATTTTGAATGCCATGGTTTTAGATGGGAAACTCCCTAGTTTTTTTTGTTGAGAAAGAATATTCCATTATTCTAGTCTATATGTTTCTTTTGAAACCAGATCATTTTACCAATAAAGCCAGCGGAAGCTAGACCGGTTGGTCGACGTTTCTGTAGCACCCTCGGTTCTGAGTTCGATCCCCCTTAGGGCTAATTTTAGGCTGAGGTAAAAAAATCTCCTCGTCTGTCCCACACCAAAAGTCTGGTCTGTGGCGTCTTTTCTCCATCTCACGGGGATGCGGTGCCGCTATGTATGGGTGGGGCTAGGGTTCGAAATTTTCTCGATGCATGAGAATGTCTTCTTCTTAACGAAATACCCAGTGGGACGTCGTCCCCATGGATCGAGTTTTTTTACCAATAAATAAAATCATTATCTAAAATAATTTACTTTTTTGGAAAAATTTAGTGGGACCTTAAAAAGTAGAACATAAACATGGGCAAACAAGACAACTCGAGAATTTGTTAAGACTAGTCTACCTCCTATCCGGAGGAGTTTGCCTAGGGGTAAAAACGAAATAGAAGAATTAGTTCACCAAGAATCGCTTTTAAGTGAAAGTTATATTATTTATGATCTTCTAACCATCATCATATGTAAAATTTTGAATTTCTAATTTACGCCATCAACGTATTGATATTTAAATTGAAAATTTGGTGAGCAATATGCACTCTCGGAGGCCGTGACTTTGCTTAGTGTTTTACACTTGGCAAGAGCCCCTTACACTTTCGGCAAAGGCATTGCCGAGTGTAACACTTTCGGCAAAGTCCGCTCGGCAAAATTTTTTCTCGGCAAAGGGTCTTTCTTAGAGTGCTTTTATCCGGACACTCGGCAAAATAAAAAAAATTGCCGAGTGCTTGAAATGACTTTCGACAAAATATTTTTCGGCCGTTTCTTGTGTAAAGACCGTTAACGATTATTTTGCTTGAGTGCCCACCCAAAGACTCGGCAAATTTTTTTTAATTACTTTGCCGAGTGCCCCACCCAAGCACTTTCGGCAAAGTTTTTTTATTTTTTTTAAGGTACTTTGCCGAGTGCCCCGCCTTGAGCACTCGCAAAAGTTTTTTATTTTTTTAAAAATTACTTTTTTGCGCATACACTTGCCGGACACTTTCGGCAAAGTTTTTTTATTTTTTAAATAATTTCTTTGCCGAGTGCCCTGTTTAGGCACTTTCGGCAAAGAATTTCTGAATTTTTTGAAAAAAATACTTTGCTTAGAAATGCCGCGACAAGGCACTCGACAAAGAAATTATATATATATTTTTTGAAAAATCTTTGCTGAGTGCCTTGCCCATGGCACTCGGCGAAAAGACCCCGAGAATTGCAATTTTTTTACATTCCATTGTAACAGACAATATATATATATATATCAATCATCACATCTATATCACCAACATGCATTATATATCATAAGCACATGCATATTTAATAAATCCATCGAAAATCCATCACAAATGCACTAAAGTTCAACATCACAAGTTTATTATTACAAGTTCAACATCACAAAGTTCAACATCCCTCTTCACAACGGAGAGGCTGCAGTGTGGCCCCGGACTACGGTGAAGGACTGGATCGGTGAAGGGTTGATGCGATCACCCATGGTGTGACACGGTAGCGGGATTGTTTGAACCCGCCGACGGAGGTGCACAAAAGAGAAGAGATTACATGTGTTAGACTCAAAATTGAAAATTTGGCGGCACCACCTCCCACGGGGAGGTTTCCAACTACAAGAAACAACGGCACAAAGGCCGACAATCCTGTGATACGAAGGCCGACAATCCCAACAACACGAAGGCCGAAAATCACTAGCAACCGAAGGCCAACAATCCCAATGGCACGAACGCATTAAACTTTCATACTCACTCACAGGGTGAAGTGTCGAACCGAGGCTGGGCTGCAATGGCTGCTTGGACACCCGATGCTTGCCCTATGGTTTGTATGATCGATACATGTCCGCCATCCGCTTCTTTGTGGCCTCCACTTTCTGCCGGTCGCTTGCGCTTACCACCCTTGTCTCTCGCAAGCTCGGGCTGCGATGTTTCAATCACATGTTTCATGATTGCAAATCTGATCAATGTGTATAACGTTCAATGTACGACGAGTGAAACCGGAATTACCTGAAGTTTGTCGACCCGCGACAGTGTTGGAGTAGGCCGTGCACGTATGGGAAGGCTTCTGGCCATGCTCCGTGCCCTCACGTCGGAGAGAGAGGGTGCAGAGCTCGAGGAAGTCGGCGCCGTCTGCAATCCACAACCGTCCGTGCTTCCTGCCTTGCCCCAGCCTCATGATCACCTCTGTCTCAAGGGGCTCGATTGCTCGACAGTGATCCCGAGCCATGGAGCGCCCTAACCGCCTCAGCGTAGTCTCGACCTTAGCGTGGGCGCTTTCGGGTCGAGAGTAAGCTGGCGATGGCATCCGGGTTGAAGACGACACCGGATTTCACCAGGCCCATGTGGGACACAGCCCATGCCCCAAACTCCGACACTGGCACGTCCGGGTGTGCCACCTCCTGCGAGAAAGACGGCAAGATAATTAGAAATCAGGCAAACCCGCAACGCTGACGAAGACAATCGGGGTCACCGAGGTCCCTCCGCCGGGGCCTCCTCCTGCATAAAAAGGCAATACATTAGTGACAATTGAAAATTTCGGCAGAACCTCCCCTGCATGGGGAGGTTTCAAAAACCTGCAATAAAGATCGGCATGAAGGCCAACATCCACAAACAACGGCTTGATGGCCGAAAACCACATACAACAACTATTACTACTAACAAGGGCTCGATGGCCGACATCCATTGCACGATTTGAATAGAAAGGGAAGGGCAAACCTAGTTGGTCGTCGACGGTGGGTGGAGTCGGGAGCAGGGCGCCGAGGGCACGGCACCGCCGCTAACGAGGCATGGACAGCGACCGGGGCTCCTCCTCCTTCTTCCTCCTCCCTTCTCCTCTCCACCTCCCTTCTCCTTCTTCCTCCTCCCTTCTCCTCTCCTCCCTCCCTTCTTCCTTCTTCCTCCTCCCTTCTCCCTTCTTCCTCCTCTTCTCCCCTTCCCTTCTCTCCCTCCTCCCCTGCTCCTCCTACCTCCCTGCTCCTCTGGTGGCCTTGGCCAGGGAAGGGGCAGGCGGGTTTCTGACCACCAGCTGCGAAATGGCCGCCCGGCACCACCACCACCTCTGGCGGCCGAGGCGAGGGGGGCCAGACCCGCGGGGCTCTTGGCGGCTGGCGGGACGGCAAGCAGGCCTGGCCTTGTGGCGACAGCACAGGTCTTGTCGTGGTGGAGGCGGGCGCCAATGAGGGCGGGCTGATGTGATGGGCGATGTGCGATTCCCAAGGCGGGCAATGGGTGTGAATGGCTGGGGTGGGCGTGGGGGGCCAAGCGAGTGGTGATGGCGTGACTTAGGGTTGGGCCGCGCGGGGGTTGGGCCGGTGGGCTTTTAGTGCCCAGTTTTTTTTATTTCAAATTTGCCGAGTGCCCCCTGGGCCGGCACTCGGCAAAGCCCACTTTGCCGAGTGCCCCCCATGGCACTCGGCAAAATATTATTTTTTTGATTTTGGGCCCAAATTTTTTCCTGGGGCCTTGTGACAGTATTTCAAACTCTATTTTAAAATTTGGGGCAATTTTGACTTTTTTTGGTATATTTCATTAATTTATTTCGCTTCGTCGATTTTTTTGGGATATTTCAAATTTGAACTGCAGGTACATGGAATAATGGACTTTGGTCATCCAAAAATTCATACTCATGATATTTAGGGTATGTTTAGGCCGTATCCAGGAACTCACATTAAATCTCGAGCATCTCACGACGTAACATGTCGAGGTACTTGCGGGAAATGTGATTTTAAATTATATAAAATGCAAACGAAGTCCAAAATCACGAAACTTGTCGATAGCGTCGTGTTATCGCATGTGGAGGCTGTGGTAAAAATTGAGAAAGTTTCGAGCAAGTTGTGACGTCGGATGCCAAAACTCGACATCTCCACATGTGATCACAAGGCTTACACTCGGCAAAATATGTTTTTAAAAATAAAAAAAAATTACCGAGTGCACGGTCTGCTCTCTCGGCAAATAAGTTTTAAAAATAAAAAAAAATTGCGAGTGCCTATCTCTAGCACTTTCGGCAAAATATTTTTAAAAATAAAAAAAAAAAATTGCCGAGTGACATGGGGTGGCACTTTCGGCAAAATATTTTTAAAAATAATAAAAAATTTGCCGAGTGTCGGGGGCATGCACTTTCGGCAAAATAAGTTTTTAAAATAAAAAAAATTGCCGAGTGCTAGCCGTTAGGCACTCAAAAATCTGACGACAATTGTGGCCACCGTCACGGGCCGACCACCTTTTGCCGAGTGGCGGCCAGCTTTTCTTGACAACCGGGCTTTTGCAAAGTGCCTAGCACTCGGCAAAGCCACCTTTTGCCGAGTGCTTTATTTTGCCGAGTGCGACACTTTCGCAAAATATTGCTTTGCCGAGTGCCCCGATAAAAAGCACCCGGCAAAGTCTCGGGCACTCGACAAAGTCCGGTTTTCGATGGTGATGCTAATAGCATGCACTTTGAGTTAATTAAGCGGAGCCAAAGGCGGCATTCGGCAAAATATTGCTTTGCCGAGTGCCCCGATAAAAAGCCCGGTAAAGTCTCGGCACTCGACAAAGTCCAGTTTTCCGGTGGTGATGCTAATAGCATGCACTGAGTTAATTAGCGGGAGCCAAGACGCGTAGGGAAAGGTAGGCAGGTAGCTAATGTTTGCAACTTCGGTCGTCAAGGCATCCCAACTCCCCATGTTCCCAACGGGCGCACCACACCTCCCTGTCCTCTGTCTTGGCTTCCCTATCAGCTTTCATCTCTGTTTTTATACTCAAAATAATTTGCCGCCCACTAGGCCAGTATGGTTTCTCACCCAGACGGCCAGATACTGCCACCGTTTCTCCTTATTAAATTGAGCAAATTTAGCATCTCTGGCCGATTAGGCTGAACTACTTCGCCAAATCGACGCGCCCTGTGCAATAAACCTCGATGATCTCATATATGCATGCCACCGTCTCCTTATTATTTGCATGGAAAGCTTAGCCTATATGGTTCTTCGAGAAAGAAATATTAACCCAGACAGTGTGCATCACATGCTACGTTCTTCCGTGGTAAAGCCTGCCGACATAGCATGATAGAACTTTAATCAAGATGCTGCTCTGAGTCACGTTTACATGGCTATGTGTGCAGTAGCTCTTTTACTAAAGCTAAGCTTAATACTTCATTATTTTCGTGGATCTAGAGGACCAAAGACAATTAACCCACTGCTACTCTTCCTTGAGAAACAGGCGTTGCCCTGCACCTCATACAATACACGATCTGAAATCAGTGCTTTTCACAGCACCACCACCGCATTCCAGCGAGCACACCAGATGAGCAAAATGGCTACGGCAGCTGTCGTGGGTGTTACCACCGGGGTGATGAAGCCCCTCCTGTCCAAGCTCACCAAGCTGCTGGAAGAAGAGTACGTCAAGCTCAAAAGGTGTCCGCAAGCAGATCAAGTTTTTGAGAGACGAGTTGAGAGCCATGAGTCCCACGCTTGAGATGCTTGCGGATGCAGAGGAGCTCAACCCTCAGATGACGGCATGGAGGGACAAGTTACGTGAGCTGGCATATGACTTGGAAGATTGCATTGATGCCTTCATATCTCGTGTTGACCACGAGCGTGATGGACATTCAGGATTAATCAAGGATTCTTCCGCAAGCTGAAGAAACTGAAGCAACGCCATGATATTGCCAATCAGATCCAAGAACTCAAGGCATCTGTTCTAGAGGCAAGCGAGAGGCACAAGAGGTATGATTTGGCCCAACTGAAAAACAAATCTAGCAGTTCTTCTGTTGATCCTAGGCTGCAGGCTCTCTACGTGGATATTGATAAACTTGTGGGCATCGATGCCCTAAGAAGCAAATCATTGAGTTGTTAAGCATGGAGATGAATGGGTCATCTGCAAAACTTAAAGTTTTCTCAATTGCTGGTTGTGGAGGTCTTGGTAAGACTACTCTTGCAAAGCTAGTCTATGAGGACATTAAAAACCAGTTCAAATGTGCAGCATTTGTGTCGGTTTCTCGAACTCCTGATGTCAGAAAAGTATTAAGAGGCATTGCAAAAGGAGTTGGTATTACCAGTAATATGTTGGATGATGATGAGAAGGAACTCATTGATAAACTCAGGGAACACCTTCAGGATAAAAGGTAAGCCAGCAGATTATCTATGATAATGTTTGCATGTGTGCTGTAACGTAATGACAGTAAAATTGTAGGGTTGAAATTGGTAGAATATTTAGCACCTATGAAATGAATTTGCAAGTGCTACTCCCTAATTATAGGAAAACTAAAAAGAAACATGTACTGGTATGTTTATTATTATTAGTAAAACTTGCATGGCTCCCTAACATATTTCCTCCTTTGCTAGTTCAACAAGTAACCCCACTAAATTAGTTTACATCTGGATTTAATTACAACTATTTGCATCTATAAAGAAACCACAGAATTTGAGAATAGTTTCAGAGGACTTAACTATATATTTTGCTCCAATAATTACACAAAACTACAAAACATTACAAAACTACAGTCACTTTTCTTTGGTTTCCACAATATAAAGCTAGTTTTGCATTATGTGAGCACAATTAGTTAAGTTCTTTCAAACTATTCCAAAAATATATTTCTTCTACAGTTAGTTAGAAATAACTTTATTTTTCCGAATTCACTCTTATACAACATTCATTAGATATTTGTTGTTTAGACATTGAAACAAATTGTATGACATTGAAACAAATTGTATCTCCATTTTTAATTGCCATGTTTCCGATCCGTTTCAGAAGGGCTTGATTTTGTTTGCATGTCCATTAAGGCATTCATTGAAATGTTAGTGTATTTAATAAAATCTTTCTACCTTCTACATGTACTTCAATATATATTAGCAGATAGAACTCAAGCAAGGATTTGTGATTATTTATTATTCTTTTTTCTCATTCTTATAACTCCTTTGTCTATGCATACGACACTAATATGCCAAATGGATGAAGTAAAACCTAGCTAGTGTGGCTAGCATAAGTGCGCTCAAATGTAGCTGTTATTTTAGGGTTATGATTTGACAAAGTTCAATAATGTTGTACAGGGCTATAGGACTTGGAGAGCTGTTCCCTTTATGTAGGAGTAATATTTACTGCTAGGATCTAACACCTTATTGCCGGGAAGAATATAATAAAAAACTAAGTTACATCTACTTCTCCGTCGGTTTCTTTTTAGTGCACATAATAAGATAAGAAAAGGTTAAAGTTCATAAAATTTGACCAATAATTGGTAAATTGCAAATCACATGCATGCTTAGTGCATTGAAATTTGAAATTTAGATGAATAAGAAAAAATCTCGAATATTTAACATGGCATTTATTTTGTAGTAATTGATGATATAATAAGATATTTATTTTGTACCCAATAGATGAAATATTGTAAGAGAAATATGTGGACGAAGTATACATTTAAAGACATTTTGAAATCGTAATACACCTAATGATCGCGACCAGAATCTGCATTCAACATTTAGGATAAACTTTCCCTTCCAAATGCCTCCCAGTAAGGATTCTCATGTGCTGTGACTAGTGGTAGTGTTTTATTACTACTTAAAAACACTAGGAGAACTCCACCATTTTCGTAGTGGATTGGAGTTATTAGGATGTAAATCTTTAATACCTTAGTGGATTGGAGTTATTAGGATGTAAATCTTTATTACCTCTGCAAAAGTATCGCTACTCATAATACCATTCATATAAACCTGTATGTATTTTTGCCACACTTCAACAAAATGTCATTGGCACACACAATATAGCCTTACAGGCTTCAGCACTAACTGCATCGTTGTTAAAATTATTTGCAGGTACCTCATTGTAATTGATGATGTATGGGATGCAAAACCATGGGAGACCATCAAGCTTGCATTAATGAATAACAATTGTGGTAGCAGAGTAATCACTACAACACGTAGCAATGACGTTGCATCATACTTGTCTTCCCAAGGCGGTAATGTTTACCAAATGAAATCTCTCAGTTTTGAGGACTCCAAGAGGTTGCTTTTTAAAAGAGCATTTGGTTCTGAAAACTTATGCTATACTCATTTGGGTAGTGCTCCGGATGAGATATTAAGAAAATGTGATGGTTTACCATTAGCAATCATCACTATATCTAGCATGTTAGCTGATCAGCACGCAAAAGGTGAATGGGACAGTGTACTAAATGATATTGGTTCTTCTCTTGCTAAGAATCCTGGTGCTGAGAATATGACGGCCATATTATCTATGAGTTACTTTGATATTCCTCACCATCTAAGAAGTTGTTTGTTGTACTTGAGTGTGTTTCCAGAAGATCACAAGATTGAGAAACAATGTTTGATCAATAGGTGGATTGCAGAAGGGTTCATTCATAAGGAAAATGGTCAAAATGAATATGAAATTGGTGAGCGTTACTTCAATGATCTGATCAACAGAAGCATGATCCAACCAGTTAGAGTAAAGTATGGTCAGGTGAAGGCATGTCAAGTGCATGACATCATCCTTGACTACATCAAATGCAAGGCCGCTGAAGAGAATTTTGTAACTTCATTAGATGCTGCGGAGCCTGTATATACATCAGAATACAAGGTTCGTAGGCTTTGTGTCATCAACCACAATGAAGAAAATGTTACTTTATGGGCAGACGAGATCTTGTCTCATGTTCGGTCAGTTACTATATTTGGAGAGCCTGTGAAAATCTCTTTGTTGCCTTCGACTCCTCTTCGTGTGTTGGACCTAAGAGAACACTATGGCATGGAAAAATATCATCTTGCAAGTATTGGGAAGTTGTTTAATCTTAAGTACTTGCGTCTCTGCTCATGGTCCATAAGTGGGCTCCCAGAGACTGTTGGTGAACTACATCATCTACAGACGTTGGATGTGCGAGGCACTCATATCAGAGAACTACCACGAACTATCACGGAACTTCAACAACTGACTCGTTTATATGTTGATTGGGATACTAGATTTCCAGAAGGAACAATAGGAAAGATGCACAGCTTGGAAGAGCTGAGGAGGTTTGGAGTCGAATCCTACGGGCAAGCGAAGTCCATACAAGAATTCAGCAAACTCACCAAGCTGAGGACACTAAAAATTATATGCGATGTTTATAAACCAATTGACTCAGAAGGAAGAAGCCAAGCCGAGCGCATTCACAGTTATGTTGGAAATTTATTATCTTCATGCAACCTGCATCATCTTATATATACTAAGAGGGGGTGGTTCCCTATGAAGTACCCGCTGCCGCTACATTCATGGCACCCTGCAGCCTCCTGTAGCATCCGCAAGCTCTGCATTGAAAATATTACCATCTATAGGGTGCCAAATTGGATGGGCTCACTTGTAAACCTCAGTGTGCTAAAACTGTTCATCATCTGTGTGAGACCAGAAGATGTTGAGATCCTTGGAGAAATACCCAGTTTGCTTTTTCTCAGCCTAGACACTTGGGGGGGCACTAGCGGAAGGATCGTCTTCCCTGGCAACAACGGATTCAGAAGTCTGAAACAATTCTCCCTGTGTATCAACTTTTGTGGGACCTCGCTGGAGTTTGAAGCGGGATCAATGTCAAGGCTTGAGCACGTGAAGCTTCAGTTCAGTGCGCATGAGATGGAGTGCTTGAATGGTGCTTCTAGTTTGGGCATCCAGCACCTCTCGTCTCTCAACAAGGTTGAGATCAAAATTGGTAGCGACCGGCATGAGTATGACGTGGACTACAACCCAGTGGAAGATGATCATGATGACACTGCCCGATGTATTTCAAGAGCCATTAATGCTGCCATCGAGACACTTCCCAAGCGTCCCACTGCCAGCTTCAGAAGAGTACATCATAGCTATAGCTACTGTGAAGATTTCGAATCCGTAAGTTTCCTCACGCAACAACATGCATTGATGGTTCCGCGAAATTAGGGAATTTGACTACAGTAGCACTTTTGTTTTTATTTGGCAATTAGTGTTTAATCATGGATTAATTAGGCTCAAAACGTTCGTCTCGCGATTTTCCACCAAACTGTGCAATTAGTTTTTTTTTGTCTACATTTAATGCTCCATGCACGTATCGCAAGATTCGATGTAATAGCTACTGTAGCACTTTTTGGGAAAACTATTTAGTACTAAACAAGGCCTCAGTTGCTGCAACCCCATACTCCTTTCTTCCATTTAGCAACTATTCCTACTTGGCTGTTCAGTTAAATAGTTTATTTCAACTCTCTTGTTTATATTCCGTTTCCACTTCTCTTCTAGCTGCGGCCAATGCATACTTCTTTCTTCCATTTAGCATATATATACTTGGCCGTTCAATTGAGCAGTTTGTTTTTTTTTTCTCCTTCAGTTTTTGAGGGAGTGGAATCAATATCACGATGGGTTATTGAATGAGTGGCTCAAACTTTGGCAAATTACAGAGGAGCAGGCGAACCAAACTACTGATGGAGAGACTGAACTAGAGGTATCAAATAAAGGTCCACTATGCTACCAGTCAGTTTTACATTCATGTGATCCCATTTTCCCCACCAAATTCATCTTCTTTTTCCAAGCAGGATGAGACACATGAAAAGGAAGAAGAGGAGCAGACTGGTGAAAAAGAAGTGGCACACCAAGAGGACAGTGGTAGCAGCAATTAGAATGTGATATTAGTCTGCATGAGGTGGATTGGTTGGCTACTTTGATCTTGGGCATTTGCCTGATGAACGTGTCTCGTATCTACCTCGAAGTTCAATAAAAAAACTGCTGTGGAACTTCATGTTTTCTACGTTGCTCTGGATTGCAGATTTGCTTTGCTGTGGTTGCTACTGGTTGTAAAATTCTAATTAGTTTCTGTTAGAATATGCTATATTTAGGAGTTGGTATATTTAGGAATAGTTGATCACGTGGATCCTATCCCGTGGCTATTCCATGTTTCTAGTTAGAGTTGGTTACCATAACAACTCTCTGTTGTAATTGTGTTGTACTCTTGTACTTCTATATAATGAAACACCGAGGACCCTTACGAGGGATCTCTTCCTGCATATCTTTTACATGGTATCACGCCTCCTCCTCCTCACGGAATAACCGATCCAATCTACGCTTTCACGCGCGCGTGCTCCTCCTCGCATCCATGGGGGAAACTTCTGCCTCCGCTGCAGCACCCCTTGCCTTCGGGCTTCTTCCTGTTGTCTCCGAGAAGCTCACTCGCGGGAACTACAACATGTGGCATGCCACCGTGTCTTCAGCGCTCAAGGGGGCTTGCCTCGGTGGGTACATCCTGAGCACTGCCGAACCGCCACCGGCGTTGCTTGATGCTACATCTGGCACTACGGCCGACGGCAAGAAGATTGATCCGTAGCCCAACCCGGCGTACGAGAAGTGGGTTGCGGAAGATCAGATCGTGCTTAGCTACCTGTTCTCCTCACTCACGAAGGAGATTTTTGGTCAAATCGCCCTTTGCATCCACCGCCAAGGAGTTGTGGGCTGCCATCCGAGAGCTGCACGCCTCTCGATCAAGGGCACGTATTATGTCTACGTATGGCCCTAGCCATGGCGACCAAGAAGCGCGTCGTCGGTGGCTGAATTTTTTGTCAAGATGAAAGGACTTGCCGATGATATGGCCTCGGCAGGTCGCAAGCTTGAAGACGAAGAGCTCGTCACCTTCATCATCACCGGCCTCGGCGAGGAGTTCGAATCTATCGTCTCCGGCTGTGGCCTCTCGTGTCGAGCCAATCTCCGTCAACAGCGAATTGTATGTCGCGCAGCTCATAGCTTTGAGCAGGCGCAAGGAGATCCATGGTGGCAGCTCCCAATCCTGCGCTAACGTGGCCACCAAGGGTGGCCGTGGGGTGGCTCTGGCGCCTCAACCAAAAGCAGCAAGTGGCGCAATGATGGTGGCGGCGGCGTCCGTCGTGGTGGTAGTGGTCGTGGCAATGGCGGCCGCAACAACAACGACAACGACAATGGTGGCGGTGGTGGCGCAACTTCCTTGCTTGGCGTCTTCTCGTCAACTCGTGGGAAAGAAGGGCACACGGTGGTTCGGCGCTTCAAGCGCTTCGACCACGAACTTCACCGGCCCCAGCAGAAGAGTGCTTCCTCGGCAAACACGGCTCCTTATGGGGTCGACACCAACCGGTATGTTGATTACGGTGCCATGGATCACATAACCGGTGATTTGGAGAAGCTTTCGTTCGCGACAAGTATCGTGGAGGGAACAAGTGCTTTCGCCGAATGGGGCGGTATATGACAATTAATCTCGTTGGTCATAGTGTTTTGCAATCCACAGATTCGTAACATTCATCTAAACAATGTTCTTCATGTTCCTAAGCGCCACTAAAAATCTTGTTTCAACACATCGTCTAGTCAAAGATAACAATGCCTTTCTTGAACTTCATCCAAAATATTTTTCTCTTAAGGAACAGGTGACGAGGAAGACACTCCTCGAAGGGGAATGTGAGGGTGGTCTCTATCCATTGAAGCCTCATCATCCACAAAACCAGCCTTCATCAAATAAACAAGTCCTTGGAGTTGCTAAGGCGTCCATCTCCTTATGCATAGTCGTCTAGGTCATGCTTCGTCGCCTGTCGTCAAGAGTGTTCTTAGTCGTCATAAGTTATCTTTTTCTAGTGAGTCAAACAATAGTGGTGTGATTTGCGATGCTTGTCAAATGGCCAAGAGCCATCAGTTATCTTATCCAAAGTCCAATAGTGTTTCCTCTAAACCTTTTGAGCTTGTGTTTACTGATGTATGGGGACCTGCACCAACTTCGGTGGGTCGGCATTCTTATTATATCAGTTTTATCGATGATTTTAGCAAGTTCACCTGGATCTATTTGCTGCGTTTTAAGTCGAGGTTTTCCAATGCTTTCGTGATTTCGAACATGGTTGGCGCCAGTTTAGCCATAAGATCCTTGCGATCAGATCGGATTGGGAGGAGAATATCAATCTCTTAATGCCTTCTTCAAGCGCTTAGGCATTGCTCACCATGTTTCACCGCCCTCATGCTCACCGAAGAAAATGGATCTGCAGAGCATAAGCATCGCCATATTGTAGAAGTTGGCCTCTCACTTCTTGCTCATGCGTCCGTGCCACTCAAGTATTGGGATCAAGCCTTTTTAACTGCAGTATTTATCATCAATCGTCTTCCCTCAAAAACTATTCACAACAACACCCCACATGATCTACTCCTTGGATCTTCACCGGACTATTCCTTCTTTAGGACCTTTGGGTGTGCTGTTTGGCCTAATCTCCGGCCATACAACACCAAGAAACTCCAGTTCCGATCAAAACGTTGTGTCTTCCTCGGATATAGCAATCTTCACAAAGGTTTCAAATGTCTTGAGCCATCTACCGGTCGTATCTATGTTTCACGTGATGTGGTTTTTGACGAGACCATCTATCCTTTCTCTGAGCTTCATTCCAATGCTGGAGCACGTCTCCGTGCCGAACTTGACCTTTTGCCGGATATTCTTAAGAATCCAGATCCATCACTTGAATTTGGGAGCGCAAATATGCATGATCACCATCTGATTAATTGTCCTACTAATGATGTTTCTAGTGTCCCTAGTCTTTGTGGGCGATCACGAGGCAAAATTTGGAGCAATTTGGTGAAGAAACGACGCGTCCGGGCATTATTTCATCACGGCCGTCCGGACGTCTGACGTCACGACAACGCTGGTGCGGCACACGGAGATGATACGTCCGTACCTCGTACGGGACCGGCGGCGCAATCCTCTTCGGGATTGGAGACAGCAGCGCCTGGTTCTGCTCCGGAATCCGGCTCGGAGTCTCCGCCATTCGATCCGGACGCTCCGACTGACGTGTCGGGCTTGTTCCCGGCTACGAGCCCGGGATCCTCTACATCGACTCCAGCTGCATCTGGCTCTCCGCCGCCTTCGCCAGGTGCTGCAGTGGCTCCCGTGCTCCCCTCGTTGCCGATTCAGGAGCAGGCTGGCGTTCAGGATCCCGTCGCTGGTTCCGGTGCGCCTGCAGATCCTGTGGTGCATCCTGCGCCCCCGTCAACACATCATCATGGCACTCGACTTCAAAGAGGAATTACAAAGCCCAAGCAGTACACGGATGGCACGGTCCGTTGGGGGCTAACTAGCACTGTTGAACCTGACGAACCGACAACTGTGAAGGCCGCTCTTCGTGATGATCGTTGGGTCACGGCCATGGACAACGAATATGACGCCTTGATAAAAAACCGAACTTGGCATTTGGTTCCTACTCCCAAGCACAAAAATGTCATTGGTTGCAAATGGGTCTACAAGATAAAGCGTAAGGCTGATGGTTCTGTGGATCGCTATAAGGCACGACTTGTTGCTAAGGGATATAAACAGCAGTATGGTATTGATTATGAGGATACCTTTAGTCCGGTAGTGAAGGCGGCCACAGTTCGTCTTGTTTTGGCAGTTGCAGTCTCAAAAGGGTGGTCGTTGCGGCAGCTCGATGTTCAGAATGCTTTTCTTCATGGTGTGTTGGAAGAAGAGGTTTATATGCGTCAGCCTCCGGGATATGAAGATAAACGGTGTCCTCATTTTGTCTGCAAATTGGATAAGGCCTTGTATGGCCTTAAGCAGGCCCCTCGGGCTTGGTATGCACGTCTCTGTGGCAAACTCATTCAGCTGGGATTCACACCATCAAAGGGGGACACATCACTATTCTTCTATCGGAATGGACAGGTCACTATCTTTGTCTTTGTCTATGTTGACGACATCATTGTTGCCAGCTCATCCTTGGCTGCTTCAAAGGCGTTGGTCACTGCTCTTGAGACCGACTTTGCTCTAAAGGATCTCGGTGATCTTCATTTTTTCCTTGGCATTGAAGTAAAACGTGTTTCTGATGGTCTGGTGTTGACACAGCAGCGTTATGCTACGGATGTGGTCAAGCGTGCCAATATGTGGAACTGTAAACCGGTTGATACTCCCATCTCTGTCACCGAGAAGCTCCGTCTTGCTGCTGGAGATCGTCTTGGTGACGATGATTGCACCAATTATAGAAGTGTGGTTGGGGCACTTCAATATTTAACTCTCACCCGGCCTGATATTTCCTTTGCCATTAATAAGGTGTGTCAATTTCTTCATTCTCCAACCACGACACACTGGAGTGCTGTTAAAAGAATTTTGTGGTATGTAAAAGGCACTATGTCTACAGGATTGCAAATGAGGAAGTCAAACTCTACTCTTGTCGAGTGCCTTCTCGATGTTGATTAGGCGGGATGTGTTGATGATAGGCGGTCCACGGGAGGATTTGCGATATTCTTTGGACCTAATCTTGTTTCTTGGAGTGCTCGAAAACAGCCTCACGGTGTCTCGCTCTAGCAATCGAGGCCGAGTACAAAGCATTGGCTATGCACGGACGGCTGAAATGATGTGGATACAAAGGTTCTTGGCCGAGCTTGGAGTTCCTCATTCTCCTATTGCTTTCGGTTATGGTGTGATAATGTTGGTGCAAAATATTTGTCGGCAAATCTAGTTTTTCATGCCGGGATGAAACATATTGAGATCGATTTTCACTTTGTTCGTGAAAGGGTGGCACGGAGATTCTTGGATATCGATTTGTCGTACAGGTGATCAAGTGGCGTATAGTTTTACTAAACCTATCTCGGCATCCAAATTGAGAGAGTTTAAGTTCAATCTCAACCTTGCCAATGGCTGAGATTGCGAGAGGATGTTAGAATATGCTATATTTAGGAGTTGGTATATTTAGGAATAGTTGATCACGTGGATCCTATCCCGTGGCTATTCCATGTTTCTAGTTAGAGTTGGTTACCATAACAACTCTCTGTTGTAATTGTGTTGTACTCTTGTACTTCTATATAATGAAACATCGAGGACCCTTACGAGGGATCTCTTCCTGCATATCTTTTACATGGTATCACGCCTCCTCCTCCTCACGGAATAACCGATCCAATCTCGCTTTCACTGCGCGTGCCTCCTCCTCGCATCCATGGGGAAACTTACGCCTCGCCTTGCAGCACCCTTGCCTTCGGGCTTCTTCCCTGTTGTCTCCGAGAAGCTCACTCGCGGGAACTACAACATGTGGCATGCCACCGTGTCTTCAACGCTCAAGGGGGCTTGCCTCGGTGGGTACATCCTGAGCACCGCCGAACCGCCACCGGTGTTGCTTGATGCTACATCTAGCACTACGGTCGACGGCAAGAAGATTGATTCGTAGCCCAACCCGGCGTACGAGAAGTGGGTTGCGGAAGATCAGATCGTGCTTAGCTACCTATTCTCCTCACTCACGAAGGAGATTTTTGGTCAAGTCGCCACTACATCCACCGCCAAGGAGTTGTGGGCTGCCATCCAGGAGCTGCACGCCTCTTAGTCAAGGGCACGTATTATGTCTACACGTATGGCCCTAGCCATGGCGACCAAGGGCGCGTCGTCGGTGGCTGAATTTTTTGTCAAGATGAAAGGACTTGCCGATGATATGGCCTCGGCAGGTCGCAAGCTTGAAGACGAAGAGCTCGTCACCTTCATCATCACCGGCCTCGGCGAGGAGTTCGAATCTATCGTCTCCGCTGTGGCCTCTCGTGTCGAGCCAATCTCCATCAACGAGCAGATGTCGCAGACTCATAGCTTTTGAGCAGCGCAAGGAGATCCATGGTGGCAGCTCCCAATCCTCGCTAACGTGGCCACCAAGGGTGGCCGGGGGAAATGGCTCTGGCGCCTCCAACCAGGCAGCGCGGGCCGCAATGATGGTGGCCGCGGCGGCTTCCGTCGTGGTGGTAGTGGTCGTGGCAATGGCGGCCGCAACAACAGCAACAACAATGGTGGCAGTGGTGGCCGCAACTTCCTTGCTGGCATCTTCTGTCAACTCTGTGGGAAAGAAGGGCACACGGTGGTTCGCTGCTTCAAGCGCTTCGACACGAACTTCACCGGGCCCCCGCAGAAGAGTGCTTCCTCAGCAAACACGGCTCCTTATGGGGTCGACACCAACTGGTATGTTGATTCTAGTGCCATGGATCACATAACCAGTGATTTGGAGAAGCTTTCGTTCCGCGACAAGTATCGTGGAGGGGAACAAGTGCTTTCAGCAAATGGGGCAGGTATGACAATTAATCACGTTGGTCATAGTGTTTTGCAATCCACAGTTCGTAACATTCATCTAAACAATGTTCTTCATGTTCCTAGCGCCACTAAAAATCTTGTTTCAGCACATCGTCTAGTCAAAGATAACAATGCCTTTCTTGAACTTCATCCAAAATATTTTTCTCTTAAGGAACAGGTGACGAGGAAGACACTCCTCGAAGGGGAATGTGAGGGTGGTCTCTATCCATTGAAGCCTCATCATCCACAAAACCAGCCTTCATCAAATAAACAAGTCCTTGGAGTTGCTAAGGCGTCCATCTCCTTATGCATAGTCGTCTAGGTCATGCTTCGTCGCCTGTCGTCAAGAGTGTTCTTAGTCGTCATAAGTTATCTTTTTCTAGTGAGTCAAACAATAGTGGTGTGATTTGCGATGCTTGTCAAATGGCCAAGAGCCATCAGTTATCTTATCCAAAGTCCAATAGTGTTTCCTCTAAATCTTTTGAGCTTGTGTTTACTGATGTATGGGGACCTGCACCAACTTCGGTGGGTCGGCATTCTTATTATATCAGTTTTATCGATGATTTTAGCAAGTTCACCTGGATCTATTTGCTGCGTTTTAAGTCTGAGGTTTTCCAATGCTTTCGTGATTTCCAGAACATGGTTGAGCGCCAGTTTAGCCATAAGATCCTTGCAGTCCAGTCGGACTGGGGAGGAGAATATCAATCTCTTAATGCCTTCTTCAAGCGCTTAGGCATTGCTCACCATGTTTCCTGCCCTCATGCTCACCAGCAAAATGGATCTGCAGAACGCAAGCATCGCCATATTGTAGAAGTTGGCCTCTCACTTCTTACTCATGCGTGCCACTCAAGTATTGGGATCAAGCCTTTTTAACTGCAGTATTTATCATCAATCGTCCAGTTGTGGCGTGCCACGTCGCCCAGTTGTGGCACGGGCCCAGTGTTCAGCTACCACCGTGGCGTGCCACGTCGGATGTTGGTGCTTGCGTGGCTGGTTTTGGACCTCTGGTGCACGGCGGCAATAGATGAGGGACCTAGATAGTCGTTTTTTTAGTTTGAGGACCCAGATGGAAATGCCCTAAAAGTTTAAGGACCCAGGGTGCATTTTACTCTAAAATAATTTACTTTTTTTGGAAAAATTTCATAGGGCCTTAAAAAGTAGAACATGAACATGGGCAAACAAGACAACTCGAATTTATTAAGACTAGTCTACCTCCTATCCAGAGGAGTTTGCCTAGGGGTAAAAACAGAAACAGAAGAATTAATCCGTTCTCCAAGAATCGCTTTTCGTAAAAGTTATATTATTTATGATCTTCTTCTAACCATCATCATATGTAAAATTTTGAATTTCTAATTTCTGCCATCACTGTATTGATATTTAAATTGAAAACTTGTTGAGCAATATGCTAATAGCATGCACGGAATTAATTAGTGGGAGCCAAGACGCATAGGGAAAGGTAGACAGGTAGCTAATGTTTGCAACTTCGGTCGTCAAGGCATCATCCCAACTCCGCAAGTTCCCAACGGGCGCACCACACCTCCCCTGTCCTCTCTTGGCTTCTCTATCAGCTTTCATCTCTGTTTTTATACTCAAAATAATTTGCCGCCCACAAGGCCAGTATGGTTTCTCACCCAGACGGCCAGATACTGCCACCGTTTCTCCTTATTAAATTGAGCAAATTTAGCATCTCTGGCCGATTAGGCTGAACTACTTCGCCAAATCGACGCGCCCTGTGCAATAAACCTCGATGATCTCATACATGCATGCCACCGTCTCCTTATTATTTGCATGGAAAGCTTAGCCTATATGGTTCTTCGAGAAAGAAATATTAACCCAGACAGTGCGCATCACATGCTACGTTCTTCCCGTGGTAAAGCCTGCCGACATAGCATGATAAAACTTTAATCAAGATGCTGCTCTGAGTCACGTTTACATGGCTATGTGTGCAGTAGCTCTTTTACTAAAGCTAAGCTTAATACTTCATTATTTTTCGTGGATCTAGAGGACCAAAGACAATTAACCCACTGCCGCTACATTCATGGCACCCTGCAGCCTCCTGTAGCATCCGCAAGCTCTGCATTGAAAGAGGGTGCCAAATTGGATGGGATCACTTGTAAACCACAGTGTGCTAAAACTGGCGGTCATATGTGTGAGACCAGAAGATGTTGAGATCCTTGGAGAAATACCCAGTTTGCTTTTTCTCGACTTAGACAGTGTCGGGGGCACTGGTGGAAGGATCGTCTTCCCTGGCAACAGACCTCCCTGGAGTTTGAAGCGGGATCAATGCCAAAGCTTGACCACGTGAAGCTTGAGTTTCGTGCGCATGAGATGGAGTGCGTGAACGGTGCTTCTAGTTTGGGCATCCAGCACCTCTCGTCTCTCAACAAGAATTTGTCTGCAAACATTTCGAATCTGTAAGTTCCCTCACATAACAACATGCATTCACTACTGGAATTTCACTTTTTTCTGTGGGTGTGAAAACACACAGAAAAATACGAATATCGTCAGAAAAATATTTTTCTGACGGTGTACCTTCAGAAAAATACCCACAGAAATATAATGACAGAAAAATTGAATTTTTCTGTGGGTTCACCGTCAGAAACAATTTTTCTGTGGGTCTCACACGCACAGAAAAATTATGTTCGCCCAGATTAAAACTAAATTTTCTGTGTGTTAATCCACACAGAAATAAACGCATAAACGCACAGAAAAACACGTTTTTTCTGTCGGTCTAGGTGAACTCACAGAAAAATTCATTTCGCCCAGATTAAAATAAATATTTCTATGTAGCCAGCTTCACAGAAAAAAAGAGTTGAACACACAAAAAAAATTATTTTAAATCAGTAGCAACAGCATATTGAAATATATATTTTCCATACGGTACTTTCTGTGCATGACCAACAAGGTTTCATTCAAATAATACACAAATCAATAGTTCATCATGAATGGAGTCAACACTTATGTCAAAAATAGACGACGACAGGCTACCTCCGCCTGCCTGAGCCTAAGCCTGACCTCGGGGACAGGAGAAGGCCACCGGTGCTCTGCATTGCCAGTCACTGTAGCTTACTTGAGCTGCATCTGCATATCCTCTGATCCTTGCAAGGACTTGCAGGCCAAGCTCTTGAGCCTTCTGCCCACTCACCAAAACTAATGCAGCAGCCCCATCCCTGATCCATATAAAAGCAAATTAGATATGATCGATTGTAGCTACACAAGCGGATAGTAGGTAGTACACAATGGACAGTACTAGTCAATGGAAAAAATAGCAAGTGCAAAGTGAGATCAAAGAATTTTGAAGACAACCAAGAAAAAATTATACACAGAGACTGATTTTTCTTTGAATGGGCATAAGACATTACAAACACTTCTTTACTTTCTTATGTGATAATAAATCATTTACAAAAAGAAAAGTTACGATCTATTTAACAAATTAGAGCATACCAAGCCCCTAAAACATAATAGGAGTGCCAATTCATAAGAACAAACACAAGTCAAATATGGTATGCACAGGACAGCAACAAAAATAACAAAATGCAAGCATAATTTAAAGAAAGAAGTTAACTATCATCATAGCTAATCACAAGAATTATAATACAACTGAAGATAAACTTAAAAGGACTAAGTAAACCAAGAGTAGCGTAGTGTGCTTATATTCAACACTTACTTGGGTTGTTGGTTAAGACCCTTTTGTTGCTCCGTAAAAGAGGTCGCTTCGATGGAGAAAGCAAACCAGGAAATAATTTCAACCGATCATACAACCAGGAAATAATCTGGTAAGCAGAAAAAACAATCAGCCAGTGCATAACTAATAAAAAAATGAGTTTCAAATGGGATCTACCGTGCTGGGCCCCAATGCAGATATCCCTTGAACAGCACCGTAATGTTGTGTCAGTGATTTGGCAGGATCAAGAAATGCATGGATCAATGTTTTAGTTAGCCGATTTTGAAGGTTGTGATAGACATGACCAAACCTGAAAACCACCATCTTCAGTTGATCAACAATGTCATGAGAAAATTATATAGGCAATTAGCCAATTACTACATACAGAAAAGACCAATTAGCAAAGAGAGCTAGAGATCGTCATTCAGAAAAGGACTCACGCTCCATGAGCAGAGTATGCAAAAGGCTATGGATCTATCAATTCCAAAAGAAAATGCTGCCCATGGGGAACACATAAGACACGAACAAGTCATGACCCACCCAACAAATGCATGAAGATAGAACTAAAATTAATCCCCTGTCCACACACAACATATATAGTGAAAATATTTATTTACCAGTTGGGCTCTAAAAGGAACACAATATGTAGTCTACTCAGTAGCAAAGCGATGCAATGGTTTAATGGTATATTTCACCTGGAGCAAAATAACAAGAGCAAAAGAACTCGAGAAATGGCTCAGATTTACCCATTAGAGAGCAGTATGTCAAAAGCACCTGGAACTTAATTTAATTCTCTCTCTCTAATGGGAATTGAATCAGCCATGAGAACTGGTTGCTTGTACTGGTACAAGCCATCCTAGTTAAGCAGCAAACAGACAAAATATCCCAAGTACCAGCTCATAAGGTGCTAAAGTGCAGAAGTTCTCAAATGAAAACTTGATTCGTCACAGCCACTCAAGAGTAGTACAAAACAGAAAAAGTCACAAGGCATAGTTAGGGAAGGGGAGAGCGGCGCGGCACGAGACTGGGGTTTCATATCATCTCAGCTCCGCAAATATCACATATCAAAATGATTGATCAGGTTGATATATACTAGTAACTTCCACGGGCATCACCAATCTGACAATCCAAAGGTGCTAGATTTTTTTATCATAAGAATAACAAGATCCTGCAACTACATCTATAGGACAACTACTACTAACGCAATGGAGCAAGGCAAGCATTACCATAGAGGCATATGCTGACATAATAGTTCTGATAGGCAAAGCAACAATTGGAAAAAGAAAGACATGCTACATATGCATCCACAAACTGTGAACCCCAACCACTGCAGATGAAGTTTGATTTTGTCTATAAAAAGAGCAAAGCATATCAATCCACACAGATGATGACAGATTAACTTGTAGTGAGCAAACATTTGCAAATTTTGTTCAGTTAATTTACCATCAAGGATATGTTATACTGAAAGTCCAAGTACCGGATAACAATTTGAACATGTTTTTTTCTCTCAACTTGATTGAACAAAAACAACCTGATATCATACTACTAAAACACTAGGAACAATTAGGAAATTCTCAAGCAGCACGGAAGCAAAGCAGCAAAGCACGAATTAAATTACTCGCTAATTATACAGCTAACAGAAGCTCTAATAAAAAATAAAAAAAAAAACACGCCGACACCACGACCACCACCACCAGCACCGCCGCTCTCGGCCAGGGCTGCAGCTCGCCCCAGCCCATGTGTGCCGTCCCCACCACTACAGGGTGCGCCTGGCACTGGGCCCCCTCCACGGATCTCGCCGTTGGGGAGGGAGGGAGGAGGGGCGGCACCGGCCGCCGGATCTGGCCGGTGGGAGGCGGGAGGAGGGCCGCACCGGGAAGAAGGTAGGGGGGGGGGAGATGGAGGCGGCACCCGGCCGCCTGGATCTCGCCGGTGGGGAGGCGGGAGGGAGGCAGCGTCGGGGAAGAAGGTAGGGGAGGGGGGAGGGGAGGGGTGGCACCGGCCGCACGGATCTCACGCCGGTGGGAGCCCAGGAGGGAGGGCCAGCTGGGAAGAAGGTAGGGAGGGGGGGGAGGGGGGGGCCGGTCACTGGATCTCCGGCCGGTGGGGGCGGGAGGGAGGGGCACGCGGATCTTGGGAAGAAGGTAGGGGGGGGGAGAGGGAGGCATCGGCGCACACCGAGGAAGAAGGGAGGGGGAGAGGGAGGGGGCGAGGATGGGCGGGTGCGGGTTCGGGAGGAGCGGAGGGAAGTGTGGGGGGTTTGGGGAGGGAGGGGAGGGTCTGGCGGGGGGAAGAAGAAGGGAGGGAGGGAGTCGTGCGTGCGTGAGGAGCCGAGCGAGTCCGCGGCGGGTTAGGGTTAGGAAATCTTGGTTTTTTTTTTTTTCCGTGCGTGTGTACGTTTTTTCTGTGTGTTTTAAAATACCGACGAATAATAACATTTTTACGTGCGTGTATATCTTTTTTACATGCATTTTAAAGAACCGATGTAATAAGCTTCATTTTTTACGTGAGTGCTGATTTTTTTTTCCGTGTGTGTATTGTCACGCACGAGAAAAATTATACAATTATTCTGTGGGTTTTATATTTTTCTGTGGGGATATTTTGAAACCCATGCGTCATCAAACAAAAGCATGAAAAATTTATCACCCACAGAATAATTTGAGTTTCCAGTAGTGATTGATGGTTCCATCAACCTCTCAATTGCTGCAACTACATACTCCTCTCTTCCATTTAGCAACTACTCCTACTTGGCTGTGCAGTTAAATAGTTCAATTCGACTCTCTTATTATATTTCCGTTTCCACTTCCCTTCTTGCTGCGGCCAATGCATACTTCTTTCTTCCATCTACCATATATATACATGGCCGTTCAATAATTAAAAAATTTGTCTCTTCTCTTCTAGGCTTTGAGGGAGTTGAATCAAAAGTGTGTGTGTGGGATTATGGAATGAGTGGCTCAAACTTTGGCAAATTAGAGAGGAGCAAGCAAACCAAGCTATTGATGGAGAGACTGAACTAGAGGTATCAAATAAAGTTCCACTAGGGTACCAGTCAGTTCTACATTCATGTGACCCCATTTTTCTCACCAAACTCTTCATCTTATTTTTCCAAACAGTGTGAGACATCAAGAGGAAGAAGAGGAGCAGATTGATAAGGACGATCAGACCCGTGAAAAAGAAGTGGCACATCAAGAGGACAATGGTAGCAGCAATTAGAATGAGATATCAGTCTGCATGAGGTTGATGGGTTGGCTACTTTGGTCTTGGGCATCTGACTGATAAAACGTGTCTGTTGTCTACCTCGAGGTTGAATAAAAAAAGAGCTGTAGCACTTTTATGTTTTCTGTGTTGTTGCGCTGGATTGCAGACTAGCTTTGTTGCGTGGTTGCTACTGGTTTTAAGATTCTAAATAGCTTTAAGTATAGGCTTGGGTCGTTCACCTTATTTTTGCCTGTACCAGTACGAGACACATATTTAGTTTCAGTATATGTTTCAAGCACACTTTTTTTTTGTCACTCGAATTTATCTGATCAAGAACATAATTTATCAATGAACCAGGAGTTCCAGAAGTTTCAAATTCAAAAATGAATTTCACATTTTGGTTTGTCTTGCAGTCAGCTAGCCCCATCTTCCATATTAGGTCCATAGTGCCGTTTGTTTGTCTGAAACTTGACTGAAATTGACTGAAAAATACTGTTCTGACTGAAATGTTGTGAGAGAAAAACACTGTTCTTGTTGGTGGTTTCGTAGTAAGCCGTAGTCACCGGTATTTTTAATCTTTTTTTTTAAGTTTCCTGTCCGAATTAAAGGCGTTGGCTTGTCTTTTTTTTTGCCTGGTCGAATAAAGGCTTGACTGCTCAATCACACAATCCTGTTTGGTTTCTCTTATTTCCATACAAGGAGAGCAGAGAGAATGGAGACGCAGAGCATGAGGCTTAGAAGACCGTCTCCAACGAGTGACCCATATGGGCACCAAAACCTAAAATTGGTAGCAAGAGGCTCAAAATCCGTCTCCAGCAGAGTACCTATACGTGAGACCTATTTTGGGTTGCCTGAGAGGCATAATTCAAATATGAGCATCATCTCTCCTGTAAACCTATTTGCAGAAATGATTCTCTTTTGGGTCCTGTTGTTAGAGAAGATGCCCAATAGATATTGAATCCTTTGCCTATAGCGCTACCCAAAGGACGAATGTGTCTTATATTTTGGGTGTTGTTGTTGGAGATAGCCCGAGGCTTTCCGTCGAAGAGGGCACACAGCGAGCAGTACGTCACATTTGTGGCCTTACTATGGGTGCTGGACGAGTTGTTTCTGGTCCTTGCTGCCTGCATGTTCCATGTCAACTGATCTTCTCTGTCATCATATCCTCCTCAACTGTCATATCGTTCCTAGTATTTTCCACCAGACAGATGATGAAGAAGAGCGCTGAGAGGATGGTAACTAAAAGTACAATGTTTTAGTCTGAAATACACCGTGGCTTGAGAAAATCAGAAACAACTTGAACAACGTTTACTAATCATTGTTACAGTCCATAGTCGCTTCCCCCACTCTCCCACGTGAACGAGCTCATTGCGTATTCGCTACTCAGAGATTAGCATGTCTCGTTATCTATTTTGCTTTGCAGTTTGCCACCATTGCTACCGGGATCTTACGTGTTACACAATGGGTCAACAGTAGTGGTGAGCAGCGATTAACAGCAGTTTTCTATAGGATTTGTAGAAATTTATCGGGGTCGCTTGACCCCGATGGCAAAGGCAACCATGCACTAAACATACTTCCAATTGCATTAGAGTAAATCAACAGAAAATTAGGAACAAAAAAAAACTAAAGTAGTTTATTTACCGATCAAAATCAACGCTCTCTGTGTCATTACCATGAAGCTTCGTGAATGCCGCCTCTTGTGTGTAAGGAAATGTTAGCTCATATTTTTTGACTTTTGAAGAAAGAAAGATTAGTCCATACCCTTCGATTTGTTAATTAGCTTGCTGGCAAGGCATGATTAGCTTGCGAACAAGTAGCTGGGTCATATGATTAGTGGTAACGCATATGTTCTGATAGGTGTTCATGTGTTTGCAGTGGTTAGCTCTTTCTAAACTACTCCGATTACCCACAATACATTGGTTTCCAAACAAGCACGCTTAGTCACAACATCTTATTTTGACCGATTAAACAGAAGTAGTAGGCCAAGCATACCTTGTGGCAGGTATTTAATTTATAGCACTGTGCAGTCTATGCAGCTTAACTTGGATGCTTTGGTTTGTCTGAATGTAGAGGAAACAAAACACGCTATTTGCTTTAGGAAAATATCTATATTAGCTAATCATCGAGTCAGAATATTGCTTTGTGGATGCACGTCACTGTAGAACCGGAAGCAAGAGGGTGCTTGGATGGTGGCAAAAGTTTACCACCCTTTTTACAAACTTTATCCGAGGTGTCACTAACAATTTGTTCGTTACACTTTAGACATGCTTTGGATAAGAAATAGATCTATAGCAAGTGGAGTAAAACTACTACAAAATTGATTTTGAGCAACGAGAGCTTTTCTTAGAGGCAGATCAATATACAACCACATCTACAGTGCTTCCAAACTGAACCGCCACTAGAAATACATTTATAGAGACGGCTGTTGTTACTAGCCATCTCTACAAATGCCCTTATTTCTAGAGGCGCCTCTATTTCTAGCCACTCTCTATAAATCGATTTTTAGAGGGCCACCTCTAAAAATAAGAATTTGATAGTAATTTTTTTTTTCAAATGATCTTGGATGAAAATTGACCAAATAATTGCCAAATTTTCATTTGAAACCATCTATGCATGAAAAATTACGTTTGAATCTCTCACATTTGATATTTTTTTGAATTTATCAAATGACTTCAGATGGAGAAATGGTCAAAACATAAGTTGTAGATCCCGAAAAGTTATGCAACTTTGTAGTTGTCAACGCTTTCATTTGAAATCATCTATGCATGAAAAATCTACATTTGAATCTCTCATATTTGAAATTTGAATTTTTTTAAATGATCTCAAATGGAGAAACGTTCAAAACAAAAGTTGTAGATCTCAAACAGTTATGCAACTTTGTAGCTAACAACTTTTTCATTTGAAATCATCTAAGCATGGAAAATCTAAATTTGAATCTCACATTTGAAATTTAAATATTTCAAACGACCTCGGATGGAGAAAAGACCAAAACTGAAGTTGTAGATCTCAAAAAGTTATAAAACTTTGTAGTTGATAACTTTTCATTTAAAATCATCTATGATGGAAAAATCCATGTTTGAATTTCTCACATTTGAAATTTAAATATTTCAAACGACCTCGGATGGTGAAAAGACCAAAATCAAAGTTGTAGATCTCAAAAAGTTATAAAAAATTATAGTTGATAACCTTTTCATTTGAATATGTTTAGGGTTCTAAATACTTATTTGAAAATTGAATGAAGATAAAATGAGGAGGACGAATATCACAAATGGGCACAAGTGTGTTGATGAGGACATGACACCTTCGGATAGGACCATTGATTATAAGGTGAGCTCATTCCTATATTTGCATAGTGATTTTTGGTATAATTCACTTGGTTTCACATGTACATGTCATTATTTGATTCCAGGTACAAATGTATCTCAAAGTGCAAGTCCATCAAAGTTGAACTTTTAGGTCATCTGCCGACCGACAATACTCCATTGGGAAGGTCATAACTCTTTCATCCGGTGTGACTTTGAGTTCCATGAGAACTTGATGGTTCAAATAGATCCAGTCCCACCTCAATATCATGTCGGCAAGGTCTTCAAATCATCAAGACATTCTGCCGCTATTTCTATCAGGTGCTTCGATGTCGTCGTGGTCATGTTATTCACACTTGAGACCCAGGCCCAAGTTGGAGCACGCCCCAAGAAGATGGAGAACACCTAAGAGATGCCCAAGGACGTCCACCTCCTTGGCCACCACCTTAGAAGGTAAGCAAGGGCATCCAAGCCAAGTTGGAGGCCCAATCCAAGTCAAGTTTGAGTCCATCTAGGTCTCCAGGAGCAACGTGTAGTGAAAAGGTTGCATAGGGACTCTGTTTTCGACGATCCACATATGGATGGAAAGATATTTTTATAAGGTAACTAATGGAAATGGTTCCACATCAAAATTCCATCAGAATCAATGGGAATCATCGAAACAAGTTGACGTCCAGAATTTGTCAAGGCGCTGCGTCGCCGTCTTTTGGGCCGTTGGGCCTTGTAACGTGTTGGGACACCTTATGGACTTGAAGAGGGGTCCTTAGATGCCCCTTAGGATATATAATCAGTAACCGCCACCTACGTTAGGGTTTGAGTTTTGCTTTAGATCAATCTATCTTTGAACAGTCGCCGTTATCGGTTTGTGAAACCCCACATTCGAGTGCTTAATCATACATCTGCAATTGTCACAATACTTGAATTGCGTGTTATCTTATTTTTGCTTGTGTTCTTCGATTCACAGCAAGGATTAACCTTCTTGGCAAGGTCAATCGGATTGTGACACGGTTGATAACAAAAGGAGATGTGGTGCTAAGATTGCAGGTTCAGGTCTTTGGATCTAAAGCTGGATCCTTGTGTCGCTCTATGACCAAATCGTTGTTTATCTTGAACCTGACGGAAGATCGGGAACCCGTCCCCATCAAGTGGTATTTAGAGCTTCAGGTATACCATCAGGTTCGCATCTATCCCCTAGTTTGAGTGTTTCGTCTTCGTCCCATAGTCCACCGCCATATTTGTTTCCTATCCTAGAACCGTCCGCACCATAGCCTCTGCTCAATTCGGTTTTAGAGTCCGCTGTGTTGAGTTTGTGTCCTAGGTCAAGGTCTTGTTGCTGGTTTAGATCGTGTTCTATTCTAATTTGTGTTGATCCATCCACTCACCATCATCCCGTATCACCATTAGTTTGCATCTTGTGTCCATATAAAACCCTGATTCGGACTCCCTACCTTAAAACAATAATAACTTTTGCATCCAAATTCGAAACAGGGCGAATTTTATATCTACGGAGAACGCCAGAAAATTTTAGATCCATTTCATCCTAGCACATAGCTAGGTTCGAAAAAATTAGATTTGCAAAATTTGATCAGAAAAATCAAGTTTCCAGGCCCACAAGTTTTGGTATGTTTTTTGGAGCACAGTGTTGATTTTCTATGGACCACATCTTTTATCCAATTGAGCTCAAACTTTTTGTGGTTTGTTCTTGTGTGCTCCTTGCTGAGAAAAACATATCAAAAGATCAAAAGCAAAAAAAGTTTGGATAAAAAAAAGAAAAGAAAAAAATAACAGTAAACGAGAAGAGAAGAGAAGAGAAAGGAGCACATAAGGAACACCCAAAAGCTCTATTGTTTGTGTTGCCTTTTTCCTTGATCTTGTTTGCATTGCTACCTTTCATACTTATTTCACTTCTTTTTTTGTCACAACTGGTGCTAGGAACATGTATAGGCCAGCAACTAGGACAAGTGCTCTGGACATCTATTCAATATTGCTATCTATAACTGACTTGTGTGCCACATATAAAATATTTCTCTTTGTGTGTCTTCCAAGCTCCACATATACTTCAGATCAGTACAGGAAAAATATCCTTGCAATCTTGGTGTCACGCCCTCACAGGTATCACGAACCAGCCATTGCTTTGCGTTGGTAAGAACTTTGTAAGAACTTGGTAAGACATGTGAGAGTGTGATTACACCAACCCGTAAATAGTTGATAGGGCCTTTATTTTGATTGCAAACAATGCCAAACAATGAGTTTCTTTTTAAGAGTGAAATGCAGGACATCATGGACCGGCTGTCTACAAGGATGGATGAAATAATTATAAAAGTGGGCACTAGAGCGTGCACACGATCGTCCTCCTCCGCTGCTACAATGACATCATCACTGCCACTTCCCGCATGTACTACGGAGTTTGCACAGCGAGTACTCAGTTCTCAAATGGAGAAGGCGGAGCAAAACCAGTTCAACAACTTGTTCCAAATATACTTTGTTGTGAAGGAATGGCGTTGTCATGTTTTGATTGAAGGCGAGACTTGGAACAACCTTGCAAGCTTAGAGATGGTTGAGAAGCTTGATTCGACCACAAAGCCACATCCACATCCATACTATGTCCAATGGGTAAATTCATGGGATAAGATAATGGTAACTTGCATGCATTGAGTTTTCCTTGGTCCTTAAAAGGATAGCGCTAAATTTGATATAGTACCTATGCAATCATATCGGTTTGTTATTTGGTAAACCATGGATACCTGAAAATAATGTTGTGCACAATACGATTGCTAATAAATATTTGTTTAAATATAATGGTACAAAAATTATACTTATACCTATGACTAGTGCTCAAATTTTAAGGAAAGATCTGCTAAGGGCCGAGAGGAGAAAGAATGAGCCTTTTAGAAAAGAATGGGTTATATCAAATGTTACAATACCTTCATCTAAATCTGAATTTTTACAAAATGAAGATATTACTTTGCCTCTGGTTGGAACTAATATTTTGCGACACGTATCAAAAAAGAGGACAAGGTAACTAAGAAATAACAGGTAAATGTATCAGGTAAGAGCTGTCTTGATGTGCTGAATTTTCCCTCCAATGATGCTAATAATTCTATACTAGAACCTTTTATTAATTTACCTTTGTCACATGATGAATGTTCTATTGATCTTTGTAATAAAGAAGAGTTGTGTGATAGTGGTATGATTATTCATGTGCCACAACCAGTGAATGAGAATGATTCTTTTGTTCTGGAACAAAATACTTGTGCTAAAAATAAGAAATTGCTTCCCATTAATGCTGAAAAAGATGAGCTAAAATTATTGTCTTCTCTTAATACTTTGGGTTATATTGAGTTTGATACTCTGTGTACTCTAAGTAGTTTGAGGGAGAAATTTTTATGCGTTGAATTGCCATGGTTGTCTAGATGTACATATCAGTTTGTTGGCAAATATAATTGTAATGGGAAGTATATGGTACACCAAGTTTATATTTGTTCAAATCTGAAATTTCCTTTTGTTGTGCAACAATATGATCAATCAAAGGGCTGCAATAGATATGATCATGTCATGTCGAGATCTCCAAGTTTTGTTATAAAAAAACATTTTAAATTTCAAGAAGGGGAGCAATGTTGGCTACTACCTACAACCTGCCCTCCAACAAAGCTCAAACCGGGGACGGTTTGTTGTCAAGAAGGGGAGGATGATGAGGATATGACACCTTCGGATAAGACCATTGATTATAAGGTGAGCTCATTCCTACATTTGCATAGTGATTTTTGGTACAATTCACTTGGTTCCACATGTACATGTCATTATTTGATTGTAGGTACAAATGTGTCTCAAAGTGCAAGTCCATCAAAGTTGAACTTTCAGATCACCGGCAGCCCGACAATACTCCATTGGGAAGGCCATAACTATTTCATCCAGAGTGAGTTTGAGGTCCATGAGCACTTAATGGAAAGCTTATTTGATAAGGTTTGAAATAGATTTGGTCCCACCTCAATATCATGTCAGCAAGGTCTTAAAATCATCAAGACATTCTACGGCTGTTTCTGTCGAGTGCTTCGACGTCGTCGTGGGCATGTTATTCACACTTGAGACCCAGGCCCAAGTTGAAGCACGCCCTAAGAAGATGGAGAATACCTAACACACTACTAAAAAAAACGTTTGTAGCAACGGGACAATTTTTTTGTAGGGACGGCTGGTGATGGAGCCGCCCCTACAGTGGCGTGCTCAGGACCCACGAGACCAGCCACCCCTACAAATGGAACAGTAGGGCTGGCTGGTGATACGAGCCGCCTCTACAGATGGGTCAGATTTGTAGGGGCGGCTCACTCACCAGCCGCCCCCGGTGTGGCTATTTGTAGGGGCGGCTGGTGATTGAGCCGCCCCTACAAATGCCCCACGTATAAATATCCACGATTTGTAGGGGCGGCTCAATCACCAGCCACCCCTACAAATGACCCACGTATAAAAAACTGTAGCCCCTTCTTCGTCCTCGGGTCACTCACTCCAACCCGTGAAAAAAGGTAGGGAGGCCTTGGGCAGCTCCCAAAAATTGCTCTACTAAGGGAGAAAGGTTTTGGTCTCAAATCCTTTGGTGGAGAGGTTGTAGAAGGTAAGAAAATGCTATTCCACACTTTTTTTGAAGTTTTAATGGTTGGTTAGTGAGTAATTAGAGTTTTGCTTTTCTATCTCTTATATGGTGCTTGAGCTACTTTTGAAGCAAATTAGACCCAAGTTTTGAATGTACTAGGGTAAATTAGGTAGGGGAACAAGATCATACCCTTATTTGGTCCATGTTTCTTGATTTTAGTGAACAATTAGTTAGTTTTATGGATGTTTCATGTGCATGTAGATCTAGATCTAGGGTTTGGTTTTTTATTAATTTCGTTTTTGTAAATTTATGTTTGATGAAATTGGACTAGGGTTTGCATGAAAGATATTGGGTAAAATATAATTGTTGCTAATTGTTGTCTTTGAAATTGTTTATTGTAATCAACAAATATGTATTTTAATTATTTATGGATAAATGGGCCATTAATTAATTTTCCTCTACCATGGTGTGTTTGTATGCTTCATGTAATTATATTTGATTTATATTCATATATATCTAAAGTATATATAATTATTCTCAAGTAATTATTAATTTGATTCATTTATATATATATATGAATAAGTAGTCCTTTAATGTTTGTTTTGTTGTTGTAAAAGATGGAGTATGAGAACTCTTGGATGTATGGTTCATTGAGGTTCAAGGCGGGTTTCCGTGAAGAGGTGGATAAATTTATTGAAGCCGCAGAGGCGCATGCAACGACGTTGGATCCGAGAATAAGGATACAATTATTTGTCCCTGTAAAGATTGTAAGAACTGTATGGCATGGATAGATGTGACTATCATCAGATCACATTTGATTATGCGAGGATTTGTTGAGGACTACGCAGTGTGGATTCATCATGGTGAAACGGTTATTATTAACGACGAGGATGAGGAGGAATACGACGATTTAAACCCTAGAATCCTGTCCCAATATTCAGCAGAGCTTGATGCACGAATGGATTCCGAGTTTGGCAATGAACAAGGTGGTGATGCTGGTGGTTGGGATGGTAACGATGAAGGTGGTGCCAATAATGATGGTAGAGCACGTGTCGAGGATGAAGATGATTTGGAGGACATGATTCAAGCCCTTGGACCAGAGATTTTATTAAAGATCCCGAAAGATCTAGAAAATTTGGAAAGGGTGACAAAAGCATCGAAGGAGACTGTGTATGGTGTTGAAAAGGGTTGTCCAACACATTGGACATTGCTACATTTTGTGCTTGAGCTACTCATCCTGAAGGCTAAAATACAATTTGGTCGATCGTAGTTTCAATGATCTATTATGCTCTCTGTCATGGGTGCGCCACAACCAAACTTAGTTCCCACCAACACATACCAAGCGAAGAAGGTCATAAGTACATTGACAATGGGGGTTGAAAAAATCCATGCATGCCCCAACCACTGTATCATTTTTCGTGGTGAAACGTTCAAGTCACTAGACAAATGTCCCCGGTGTGGGGCCAGCCGGTACAAGAACAATGACCTTTACAGTGGGGATGAAGCCTCCATGGGAAAAAGAGGAATAAGAAGGGTACAAAAAGGTGGTACAAGAATCTCCGCCCCTAGAGGACACTCCATTAGGCAACGATGCAAAGCAGAGAAGAATTCCTGTCTTGGTAATGTGGTATCTGCCAGTGACTGACCGCTTGAGACGTATCTTCCTAAACCCTAAAGAAGCCGCACTCATGACATGGTGTGATGATGAGCGCAAGGTGGATGATGATAAGATTGCACACCCGGCTGATTGTAGTCAGTGGCAAAGGATTGATGAGAAGCACAAAGAATTCAGCGATGACCCAAGAAATGTACGGTTTGGCTTGAGCACCGATGGAATGAATCCCTTCAATGAGAGGATGAGCGACCACAGCACTTGCCCAGTGATCTTGACCATGTACAACATCCCAACATGGTTGTGTCAGAAGAGAAAGTACCTTCTCCTCACTATTCTTATTTCTAGCCCTAAACAACCAGGCATTGATATAGACATGTTCCTCGAGCCTTTGATGCAAGAAATGGAGAGGCTATGGAGGCATGGAGAGCCGATGTACGATGCATTCTAAAAGGAGGACTTCATATGTGGAGCAATAATATTTATTACTACCAATGATTACCCCGTGTTGTTTGCTTTGTCTAGACAGATCAAAGGGAAGACGGGATGCTTGGTTTGCTTGGATGGTACTACATGGGTGTTCCTAGATGCATCCAAGAAGATAGTTTACCTAAGGAACCGGTGCTTCTTAAAGACAAGTCACAAGTACCGCATCAAATTGTTCTTTAGATTTTATGACAATACCCCAGAGATTGAACCCCCTCCGGAGAGACATCATAACCGAGAACACATGTATAGAATGGTGAAAAACATACGCGTTGTCTATGGAAAGAAGAATCTAGATGGGACGAACAGAGATAGAAGTACACCTCCTGTCGAAGGCGTACCTTTCAAGAAACAATCGATCTTCTTTCAGTATCTACCTTATTGGCCAGACTGGGAGGTCCCCCATGCCATTGATGCTATGCACGTGTAGAAGAATGTCTTTGAGAGTCTCATTGCTACCTTGATGGACACAGGCAAGTCAAAGGATGGTCTGAAATCACGAAAAGACATGGTGCAGCTAAACGTGATGCCACAGCTTCACCCGGTACCTGAGGCTAATGGAAAATACACTCACCCGTGTGGTGTGCTTCAACCTAACACCAGAAGAGAAGAGAGCTATATGCACTTTCCTGAGGGGGTCAAAGTCCCGATAGGGTTTTCAAATGAATGTGAAGAAGCTAGTATCGATGAAGGACTTGTCAATAACACACTACAAGGCTCACGATTGTCATGTGATGCTTGTGATGTTTCTACCTATTGCAATCAGGGCTATAAAGCCAGAGTTTTTGAAAATGGCCATCACCCGCATGTGCTACTTTTTTTTGAAGATCTCACAAAAGACGATTAGCAAGCAAGAGCTGAGTGACCTACATGAATTTGTGGTGGAGACACAAAACCAACTAGAGATGTGTTTACCTCCTGCTTTTTTTGATATAATGCCACATCTCATGATTCACATGGTTCATCAGATACAGGCGCTAGGCCCTTGCTACTTGCATGAAATGTGGACCTATGAGCGGTTCATATGTCATTTCTAAGCCGATATGTGCATAATCGAGCATACTGTGAGAGGGCTCCATGATAGAGGGTTACTGATCTTGAAGAAGTCATCGAGTCTTTGTCAAGAGTACCTAAAAAGTACTGAGAAAAGGATTGGTAAACCCGATTCTCATCACAAGGATAGGCTGGCTAGGATGGGCACCAGTGGTAGAAAAGTGTTTATCGTCCGTGATTACAAAAAGGTGAGTCGGGTACATTACAGTGTCTTGTAGAGTACACAACTGATGCAACCGTACATTGATGAACACTTGGCTATCATTATAGCGGAGAGAAATGGCCGTTCATATGATTAGGTCATGAAACAACATAAGCAATGACTAACTACATGGTTGAAGGACCAAAATATACTGCCTGGAGAAACCATAGACTCTATTACCATCAGTAGGTTGGCGGAAGGGCCATCGAGACAAGTGACATCTTGGAAAGCTTATGACATCAATGGGTATACGTACTATATCCACGCAAAGGATAGTAAATATGTGAACCAAAACAGCGGCGTTCGAATAGAAGCTCTCGATGGATTGGGGCGAAAGATCCAATACTTTGGCATCATTGAAGAGATATGGGAACTTGACTATGGAAGGGATATAACGGTGGCCCTGTTTCGATGCCGCTAGATCAAACAACACCAACTGAACGAGATCGGATTGAGAGTCCTGGACCTCGAGAATCTAGGCTACCAAGATGACCCATGGGTGCTCGCTTTCACATGTCGCACAAGTTTTCTATATGCGACCCACAAAGTAACCTCCCAAGAAGAAGACAAAGCACGTGGTTGCCTCCGAAACAAACAACACATTATCGGAGTTGATGGCGTGGACGATGTTGAAGCTTACAATAACTACGATGAGATGCCACTATTCATAGACTTTCCTAAGAAGATCAATTATGTGGAAAAGAACACGCCTAAAGACATATTGCCATGGGAACAAAAAATGTGTCAAGGGAAAAGTCGTTCTGTGGGCTAGCTAGTTATTGAGCGTGGAGTGTTTGTATAAGTGTGTGTTTGTAAGACTTTATTTATGCATGTGTGTGAGACTATCTATTTATGTATGTGTGTGAGACTATATATTTATGTATGTGTGTGAGACTACATTTATGCATGTCATTTCAACATATGAGACTACACTTTGCAACATCCAGATGAATCTATTTCAACATCAACTCTATTACTACTAAAACTTTATGAAATCACTTAACACTTTATGAAATCAAGAAATGACCAAAATAAAGTTGGAGATCTTGACGAGTTATATAACTTTTATATTCATCACCTTTACAGCTGAAATCATTTAGTGGTTGAAAATCAAGTTTGAAGCTGTCATTTTCTGAAATTCAAAATTTGAATTGTCCAAAATTAGTGACAAAGATAGATCACCAGACTAAAATGATAGAGCATGATTTGAGAAAATTTTAGGAAAAAAACCCATCACATTTGGAGTTAGTATGAGGGAGAAAACTAGTTACAAGTTTCAGCCACAGATTAAAAAGAGAAATCACACTTGTTCATCATTGATCATCATGAACAGTTGTGATTTTTCTTTTTAATCTCTGGGTAAAATTTGTAACTAGTCTTTCTCCCTCATACTAATTCCAAATATGATGATTTTTTCCTAAAATTTTCTAGAATCATGCCCTATCAAGTTACTGTGTTGATTTGGTCATTCTTTTCGTTTGACATAGTTTGAACAATTCAAATTTTCAAATTTAAAAAAATGACAAGTTCTAACAAGATTTTGAAACACCAAATGATTTCAGTTGAAAAAGTGATGACTACCAGAGTTGTATAACTCATCAAGATCTAAAACTTTTATTTTGGTCATTTCTTCATCTGACAAAATGCTAGTAAACATTGTTCACAAATCAACATGTCTCTCGTATAGTTTATGAAACTATGAGTGATATGTCGATTTATGAACAATATTTACTAACACTTTGTTAAATGAAGAAATGATCAAAATAAAAGTTGTAGATAGTGATGAGTTCAACTACTTTTATGTTCATGACATTTCTAGTTGAAATCATTTAAGGTTTCAAAATCTTGTTTGAAGTTGCCATTTATTAAAATTCAAAATTTGAATTATCCAAATTTAGTCAAATGAAAAGATGATCAAAACAAAAGTTGTAGATAGTAATGTGTTCAACAACTTTTATGTTCATGACTTTCTTATTTGAAATCATTTAAGGTTTCAAAATCTTGTTTGAAGTTGCCATTTATTGAAATTCAAAATTTGAACTTTTCAAATTTTGTCAAATGAAAAGATGACCAAAATATAAGTTGTACATCTTGATGAGTTCTACAACTTTGATGTTTACAAAATTTTCATTTGAGGTCAATTAGTGTCCTAAAATTCTATTAGTTGTTTTGAAATTCAAATTTTAAAATTTTAAAATATTGTTTTTGTAAAGAAGAAAATATAGAATTATATCTATATATATAATAAATTTTTTATATATACATATATAATAATTAAAAACTAATATATAAATTTATATTGTGTTCTTTATATATGAATGAATTATGTAATTAGTAATTAAAATAAATTGAAAGATATTTGTAGGGCGGCTAACTCAGAACCGCCCTACAAATTCATTGTAGAGGCGGCTAAGTCGAGCCGCCCTTATAAATCGATTTGTAGTGGTGACTAACTCAGGAGCCGCCCCTACAAATGACCTTCGGTATAAAAACCAGAGCCCGCGAGAGGCCAAAAAATTTCTAAGTTAGGGAGCTCTTCTTCCTTGCGGACGTCGTCAAGCTGCCGAACCCACCGCCGCTACCCATTGCCTCTCTATGTCGGGCCTTCCTCTCACCTCCGCCGCCCATGCGCTGGCAGCCATGCGCTCTGGCAGGTCCTCCCCGAGCTTCCTTGGCTCATCCGCTTGCTGGGACCCACTACGGAACCCCTAGCCGTGGACGACGCCTCTGTGCCCTACCTCCGCCGCATCTGTGCCCTACCTCCGCCGTGCCCTACCTCCCTCGATCCGCCTCCAACCCCCGGTCCATCTCCTCCTCACTCGCCATTGCCGTTCCCAAGTGGCTAGGGTTTCTGCCGCCGTTCCCCCTCCCACGGCGGCTAGGGTTTCTGACATTGTGGTGCACATGACATGGCCGGTGGTGGCGCTGTGGTGCGCTGAGTCGCCTCCTCAAGTCTTCCGTCGAGCCGCAGCATCCCCCAACACATCAGGTTTTTGAAAATTAAAGTTGTGAGTGGAGCTGGTTTTTGAAACAGGAAGACTCTTCTAGGAACTGCAGTTCATTAGCACATTTGGGTTGATGATCCCCCAACACATCTTTGCAAATGGGCAGTCAAGAAAGAGATCCTGTGAAGTTTCTTCTACTAACAGACTACAAACTTCACAAATATATGAATCTAGATTCATGCTTTTCCTTCTTAAGATATTTCTGGTGCTTAATCGATCCTTGATCAAGAGCCAAAATAAGACTTTTATGTTTTGGTTGATATTAGCTTTTCCACAACCATTTAAACGCAGGGCTACCTCAGAATGACCAACTAGGGCTAATACTTATCTATTTGGACTTCCTTTCTTGAGCTAATTAACCACTGAATACCCAGTGAAAGAGGTAGTAGGAACTACAATGGCTGGACCCAGGCTGCAGCACCCCTAGACCTAAACTACTACAAAACAGAATATCCTTAAGCGCTCAAAAACTGTTGTTAAGAAAATTATTCTTGGCATCCAACACTCAAGTATCCAAAAAATTTGTTAAGAAAATTATTCTTGGCATCCAACACTCAAGGAAAGACCATCAAGGGTAGAGAGCAAGAGAAATAGCTATTACCTTGGGGCTGGCCAAGACTTGTCACAAAGTTCTAGATTCGATTGGATTGAGAAACAAGGTATGCGTGGATTGATAATTGTTCCCGGTTCAAGGGGTTATACCTCTTTAGGAAGTATGGACCAAAACATGGAACATCAACCAACTATTTTCTTGTACAATGGCCTAGGGACACTAGTACGTAAAAAAGATTTTTAGAAACGCCTCCTGTTGGTATTTATTAACTTCTCACTTGTTTAGTAGCCACCTATTATAAACCTATATCTCCTAACATTACTTCACTAGGTTGTCATCCCTAGTGATGATGCGAAGATGCTTGTTGGTACTACATAGCATTACTACTAGAATAATACTAAGTAGTTCTTTATTAATTTATGTGACTAGGAAGAATATATAAATATATGAATGAAAAGGATCTGCAAGCTCATAGATAATTATACTATTGTAGCACTTCACCCGGGAGTATTAGAGGTATTGTTATTTATATTTTACCATAGGAAAGGTCTAGCATGGACATGTATTGATAAGTTATACTATTGATAGAAAGTAAACCATAACCAATATTCTACTCATAACAGGGGGTGAGTCATAGGATAAGATATATATATATATATATGATAAGTATTGATCATCAATAATAATAAATCACTCAGAGTACCCCTTTCTATGGCATTAGCATGGTCGTAGAATATTAGAGGAATAATTCCTAAGTCATTCTTAATTACAAGTCAAAGCATACATTGTTTAGTGCAATTACACCTAGTAGTCATGGCTAAGCTTATCTTTATATCTACACATAAGGGATATTACTAAAGAAGATTAAGAAACGAGCTTGTTCTTCCTTCAGTAACCGACTCTACTTGCACCTATATTCGGGAGTGGACTATAAAGGACTCAACGGGAGTGTCACATCCACGATCTACCACATGACCTAGAATATAGGGTGTGTATCCAGAGGTAAACAACGATATAAGCACCACGCTTACACAATGTCGACCACCCACCCTGTGTACTTTAGAGTGAGCGCTATATGAACTTATGCATAAACATAATGATAAAACTAGCTATACTAAGTATATAATCAAAGTAGTTGTTGAACATTATAATGAAGAACATGAATAAGATGAATACTAATATTGTCATAACAATTGTAACTAGCATATAAAAATAATGGAGGTACAAAAGAGAGGGATACAAAGATTATACCAAACCACGCTCTTGACAAGATCGGGAATCCAAGCGAAGCCTGCTTGCCACCCTCTAGACCTAGCCTAACTAGCTATGCCCTAGAATATGGTGGACCTCTGAGGATGATTTGGGTTTCTTCCTTCTCAAATGACTTATGCAATATGCCTCACGGGGTGGCAGGGGCTGGTATATATAGGCCAGAGTGTCCAACGGGAGCCCTTGGATCAAACCGACTTAAAGGACGGCATAGATGCAACCTAGAACGGTGGAGAACCGACATAACAATGGGGGCTGACCTCTGCTTCGGTGTGGAGTCTTCTAGAACCTTCTTGTGTCCGTTTTGCTGCGGATAAGAACAACTAAATCTGACATCTTGGTCCACCTTGACGGTTTTCTGGATAAACCCTGCAGAAAATACAGATTCACCAAAACTTGTGGAATTTATTAGTTTAAACCCGTAGACCTTCATTGGTGATTATATTTATGCCCTTAAGCATGTTATATTGACGGTTTATAATGGTTGTTAACTACCGTCAACAAACTCCCCCAAGCTTAACATTTGCTAGTCCCTTAGCAAAGCTAAACTTAGTAAATAGATCAGGAGTTGCGTCGATGCTTTCACTCCACAAGAGTACATATGCGTTCAAACAAGAATTGTCCTTTGGATTGGAATAAACCGATCTGACTTTCAAACTTACCCATATTACCTTCAACTATGGCTTCTTATCCTTCACTTGGGTGAGCAATTGAAAGATAGAACGATCAAGCCAAGCACTATGTCTCAAGTTCTTTGCTCAACCATTATTCTAGAGTTTTTTATAGATTTTTTAAAATAAAACTCAAAGCTTCCTTTGTATGACACTCTCAAGTCTCTCAATATATGTGGTATTTGTGGATCCTCACCAAGACAATAGCGGTGTTATGTCTTTCTCTTCCTACAACTAAAGCTTATGTGGAGCTCATAGTTGTGGAAAAAGCATGAAAGAGCATACTGCAATACATATATTATAAAGTCAAACCTCGGATCCAAAGAGAGTTAAGTCATACAATCAAATCAAGATGTGCATGTGTGTGGATGTATGGTGGATATATTTGGTGGCTAACCTAATTCTACTATGCTCCTTGAAAATATATCTCTTTTTGAAACCTAAAATAACTTTGTAAGAAAACATGGGCTATCTTATTCATCTTTTCTTGTTCTTTTTTCCAGAGGGGCATCTAAGTACCCATTGTTTTAAATATCTCAGACACTCATCCATTTTTCTCATATTTCTCTTTTTTATGAATAACTTTTGCATAGCCACATGCTTCTTTTCTTCAAGCAGAACTTCTAGAGATAGCAACAAGAACTTTAGAGCATTTATTTGTTGCATATCCTATCAAGAATATTTTTATGTTTACTCCCAAAGTAGGAGTAAAATATTTTTGGGTGGATCTAGATGGAATGGCATGTTGTTGCACCTTCCCCAGTGTAGGAGTAGTGCATATTTGGGTGGTGTGTACGTGATCTTGATTTTAAGAGCATGACAAACCTCTCATAAGGGTCAACAAAGCTTGACTAAACTCAATGCAATGCAAGCAAAGATATATGAGTGGAAGTTTTCCTAATCTAAATATCATATATGGCTCTGGTAGGAATTCAAGCTTTGTCATACAGGAGCTCATCATGTAGGATTTTTATGTTTTTTAAAAGATAAATCTCTATAACTTTAGTGTCACTTGGAACAAGATAAACAGCAGATCAGACCTTCTCATATCATATCCGTCAATTACATAGACTTAGATCAAGCATATGTTACCCACGAGTTTTAAGTTCAAAGTAAATTCTTATATCAAAACAGTCGTATCAAAAATTCGGGAGAATTCAAGGCTGAAAACTAGGTACTTGAAAGGAATTACGACAGAGCAACTATTCATCATTTCCATTACAAGAGATTATTCACAGAGTCCTTTTATTTTTTAGCTCTTAAAAATCAAACTTAAAGAAAACTTAACATACCTTTTATTTTGTTTTCAAAATTTAAGATCACACCTTAATATATATAACTAGTTGAGATAAATTTTTATTTTGCTTTTAATTTGTTGTGCATCTTTTTATTTCTTTAGCAAATATGAAGCAAACTTAAAAATAGTAAAATCAAAAAGGAAAGAAATACTTAGCTAGATACATGGGGGATGCTCCTCCCCCAAGTTGGATGTTGTCGTGGTCTTTCTTGGAGTGAGTCTACCAAATAGTCTTTCTCATCCATCCGGAAAGCTGTGTTCCTCGTGCAAATGAGTGTAGCAACAGATTTGGGAAAATATACTTGGATGGATGGCTTTACTCTTGATCATCCTCGTGCAAAATACTCCACCAAGAACACCAAAACTCATGGCACAGATTAGGATAAGGGGTTAGCGATCGACCATTCGGATATTTGTTGTCCTTGGAGGTTTAGACATATTTCCTAATTGGCAAAGTTCTAGCATGATGTCTATTTAATATTTTTTTGGATTTTCTTATTTATATAATGCAGAAAGAAAATATGCATGCATGATATATTATTATTACTATTATTATTATTATTATTATTATTATGATGCCACCACAGTGAATACTCCCTTGGGCTTTTACACATCGAGAAATTTTTTCACATGGGGCTTAGGCTTTATGATGCAATGATGTAATGCAGTCATGATCCTTTTTATCTTTCTTTTCTAAATGCAATGCTAATGTAGAAAAAAGAATATGCTAAAGTGAAAAGTAATTCATGCAATACTAAAAAGTAAATATAGATAACTACCGATGTTACCTCACAACCAGGGTTCGGATTTTCAAGTCCTCCGAACAGGACTTGGCTGGAGAAAAGTTCTACAATCTTCGGGTGCATCATCCGGTCTCAACGATGGAGACCTAGATGCCTGTACATCTTAAGATGGTGTCTCTGATGATGACGTTACCTTCTCTTTCCATACCGCTTGGTCCATGGGTTTGACTTAGGTGGAGTAGGTTCATCTTTCACAACTTCTTTAGGTTCTTCATCTTCTTTCCATTCATTTTTGGAGGTTGATTCTTTTCGGAGTTGGGATGATTGATGTCTCCTAGAGCGGGTCTTCTTGGGCTGTTCATAAGCGATATAACTATTGAAATAACGAGTGGACCTTTTCTCTGGAATTGGAAGTGGACTTGTCCTCGATCCGAATGTAGATATTACATTGGTTGTGATGAGGAAAGGTCTTCCCAATATAATAGGTGTATCATCATCTTCTTCACCCATGTCTAGAACAATGAAGTCGGTAGGGGCAAACTGATCATATATTCTTACCATGACATATTTTGCTATTCCTTCCAAAAATCAGATTGATTGGTGCGCCATCCGCAATTGCATATATGTAGAGAATAAAGGTTCATCACCGAAAAAGTTTTCATATGTTACCTTGGACATTATATTGACACCCGACCCAATGTCACAGAAGGTCTTGTGAAAAATTCTTTGTCCATTGGTACACTCGATCGTGGGTACGCCTGGGTCATTCTTTTTAGCAAGGAATGGTGAAGCGAGGAGGTGGTCGTACTCTGATCAAAGTGTGTTGATCATGTTAACTGATTCTTCTTGAGGCTGCCTGGCCTTATTCTTCCTCCTTCTCCTGTTCTTCTTCTTCTTGGTCACTTGTTGTCTCTTTTGGGCAGGTATGGGCGTCGGTGGATGTCTAGGAGATTGCGGGATCACGGTTCTTAAAAGAAAACTTCTCCTTTCTATCCTTGATTGTGAAGCGAGATCTTGGCAATCTGTCTGCTGCAGATGATGGCTTTTCAGTGCTTAGGAAAGGTTAGCCCAAAATAATGGGTGCCCTTACATCTCCATTAATTTGATGATAAATTACCTTAGGCATGATGTTGACACTTGCTCTGAAGTCACATACAGCTTCTTGAAAAATGTGAGGTCCAATGGCGATAGGGATGACAGATCTCCCTGGATCGCTCTTCTTTTCTAGCAAGGTATAATCTATCCACCTTCCCATCGATGGTTGTATTATATGCTACATTGTGAATATCGACAAGATTTGTAGTTTCTAGATCTTCCGGTTACCCTAGAATCTTACCTTTGTTGGACGGAGGAACAACAGCTGCCAGCTGAGCTATTTGTGATTCTACCATTTTATTAAAGCTATGCTGGTTCTTAATGGCAGAAGCAAAGCTATCGATTCTATTATTTATGTTCTCTAGAATTTTATTAGTAGCTATCTTTCTAGATAATCCCTCCATAAGTTTGGATTGGCCAGCAATTCATTCTCTCAAGGGTGGTTGATTGAAATTATTAAAATTATTACCTTGATAGTTACCTTGGTAATTACTTTGGTAGTTCGGTCTCTGTTGTTGATTCCATCCTTGATTACTTGAGGATGAAAGTAGTTGCTTGTTGTTGATAAAGTTCACATCCTCTTAGGTTTTAGGACAATTTGTTCCTTGAATGCATAGTATTTCCACACTCTTCACATGTCATGCGAGAATCATAAATGTGCATGACTTCTTGCTTCTCATTGGCTTGATCTTCAAGCTTTTTCATAGTAGGTTCATCTTGGTAGACAACACATCTACCTCCTTGAGTTGATGCATACCTCCACCTCTCTTATGGTCCAAAGATGTTCTTCATTCCAACCTTCATTGGAGGCCATCTTCTCCACAAGAGCAAATTTACATACTGGTATGGTGAGTGGCAGAATGCACCTCTAGTAGCGACATCCATAGTCTCACTTGCATCTTGTTGGTCAACCCATGGTAGAAAGTCTACAAGAGTAGCTAACTCTCCATCCCATGATGAGGACATTCCGCAATATAATCTTGAAAGCGTTCCCATGCCTCGGGGACAGATTCATCATGTTGTTGCTGAAAGCTTAAAATTCTCCCACGCAGAGCATTGGTCTTGCATGTGGGAAAGAACTTTGCTAGAAACGCAGTGGAGCAGTTATCCCATGTAGTATTTCTATCCTTGTTGGCGTAGAAACATTGCTTTGCCTTCCCCAAGAGTGAGAATGGGAAGAGGTGAAGTAATATGGCATCTTGGGTTACTCCTTTGATGGTGAAAGTGCTACAGATCTCTAGAAGTGTTGGAGATGTGCACTCGCATCTTTGTGTGCTTTTCCACAAAACTGGCTTGCTTGCACCATGTTGATGTGGGCTGGCTTGGGCTCGACTCCATTATCTCCGACATTCACTTTGTTGGTCCAATCTGAGATGTTGGCCATAGTTGGAGTAGAGAATTCATGGAGAGTCCTATTAGCCATGGCTTCAAATTCAGTGTTAAGCTTAGCCTTATATGGTTGTCTTTCGACTCTAAAGTCGGAACTTTCTTGAGTTTAGCTCTAGTCCTCCCCGATTCTTTATACGGATCTTCAACGTGCTTTGTCGGAAGGTCAAAACCGGTCATACATTACCCTGTATAAGATACACAAAGTAGACAAAATAAAGAATACTGTTTTTGAGCGAGAGGTTAGTGGTTTTCCTCGATCACATCAATAAGTATAAGTTTATCAATACTTCCTTTGCCTAGCTACCTTCCCGAACAACGGTGCGGAAATATTTGTTGGTATTTATTAACTTATCACTTATTTAGTAGCCATCTATTATAAACCTTTATCTCCTAACATTAGTTTACTAGGTTGTCATCTGAGTAATGATGCCAGGAGATAGTTGTTGGTACTACATAGCATTACTAGTAGAATAATACTAAGTAGTTCTTTATTAATTTATGTGACTAGGAAGAATATATAAATATATGAATAAAAAGGATCTACAAACTCACGAGACAATTATACTATTGTAGCACTTCACCCGGAAGTATTCTGGTATTATTATTTATATTTTTATCACAAGAAAGTAAACCATAACCAATATTCTAGCATGGACATGTATTGATAAGTTATACTATTGATAGAAAGTAAACCATAACCAATATTCTACTCATAACGGGGGTAAGTCATAGGATAAGATATATATATATATGATAAGTATTGATCACCAATAATGATAAATCACTCGGTATTACTTTCTATGGAATTAGCATGGTCATGTAGAATATTGGAGGAATAATTCCTAAGTCATTCTTTAATTATAAGTCAAAGCATACATTGATTAGTGCAATTACACCTAGTAGTCATGGCTAATATTATCTTTATATCTACACATAAAGGATGTTATTAAGGAAGATTAAGAACGAGCTTGTTCTTCCTTAAGTAATCGGACCCTACTTGCACCTATATTTGGGGAGTGAACAACAAAGGACTCAGCAGGAGTGTTACATCCACGATCTACCACATAACCTAGAATATAGGGTGTATCCATGAATTAAACTTGACCTATAAGTACCATGCTTACACAATGTCGACCACCCACCCCGTGTACTTTAGAGTGAGCGCTATCTGAACTTATACATAAACATAATGATAAAATAGCTATACTAAGTATATAATCAAAGTAGGCGTTGAACATTATAACGAAGAACATGAATAAGATGAATACTAATATTGTCATAACAATTATAACTAGCATATAAAAATAATGGAGGTACAAAAGAGAGAGGTACAAAGATTATACCAAACCATGCTTTTGACACGATTGGGAATCCAAAGCAGAAGCACCTTGCCTCCCTCTAGACCTAGCCTAACAAGCTATGCCCTAGAATATGGCGAAAGCTCTAAGGATGATTAGGGTTTTGTCTTCTCAATAAACTTATGCAATATGCCTTAGGGGCGGTGGCGAGGGGGGTGGTATATATAGGTGAACATCAATGTGAGCCCTTGGATCAAACCGACTTAAAGGCGGCGTAGATGCAACCTAGGAGGCGATGGAGAACCGACATAACAGCGGAGGCCAACAGGTGGGCCCCACGGGCCGACCGTCTGCAGTGGGCCCCACCTAGTGCATCTCGCCCTCCGCTTAGGTGTGGAGTCTTCTAGAACCTTCTAGTGTCCATTTCATTTGCGGATAAGCACGATCAAATTTGACATCTTGATCCATCTTGACGGTTTTCTCGATAAACCTGCGGAAAATCTGATTCACCAAAACTTATGGAATTTGTTAGTTTAAACCCTTAGACCTTCGTTAGTGATTATATTTATTCCCTTATGCATGTTATATTAATAGTTTATAATGGTTGTTAACTACCGTCAACACCTCCCTTTTCTATTAGAGGCGGTAAAACTAGCACGCTACCTCTAACGTCGTAGAGAAGCCTTTGTAGCTCCGTGATAAATCGTCATTGAAAATCTATTTTCGGGGGTGGTTCTATTAAGAAATTTGCCTCTAAAAATGTATCCATTTTATGGGCGGTTTCAGTTAAGAGAACATACTCAAAGCTCTAACTAATTTTTGAGCCGGTTGACTAAGTCAACCATCCTTAAAAATAGCTACAACACAAATAAATTCATATCTTTTTTTTAAATGAAGTTGGATGAAGACAAAATTTATATCAAAATTGTAGAGGTCGATGAGATTTAAAACTTTGTAGTTGATAAAATTTTTGTTTGAGACCATTTAGGGTTCCAAATATATAAATTAAGTCTCGGATTTTTCATTTAAATTTTTGAATTACTCAAATGACCTTGGATGGAGAAATGTCCTATATGAAAGTTGTAGTGCTCGAAGAGATCTAAAATTTTGTAGTTGAAAATTTTCCCATTTAAGGTCGTTTAATAGTTCAAATATTGATTATAAGATCTATACGTATAGTACAAATGGATAGCATTGTATATCTCAACATAAGTGACTGTGTGGTGTAGTTATAGGGGATGGAGCGCGTGGAGCGAGAGGATGCGAGTTTGAATCCTAACTATTGCACTATACCGGATGGTGGCAAAAATTAAATTCTATGAGTGGTTGGTTGGCCCTCTGGGCCTCTAACCACACTAAATATTTTTTCTTATTTTATTAGATTGTAAATGATTTTTAAAAATTACTGCAAAATATTTTTTTAGGGACGGTTGACTTAAGTCAACCGCCTCTAAAAATCACTTATTTTACAATTGGTGGCATTGTAACGGTTTTTTAAACCACCTCTAAAAACCATTTTTAACCGCCTCTAAAAATCTTTTCTATACTAATGGGACGAGCCTTCATTCGTCAACCTTAGTTACAATAATTATGTATTTCTTTGCATACACATGCTTACTAAATATAAATTCAACTCATACTACTACAAAATTAATTTTAGGAGATAGACCATTTCATTAATGGAGGTAGTCACAAAATGTAACTGTCTCCAAAAATACTTGAGGGTTTTTTGAATGGTTATTTCATTTATGGAGCCGGCCAAAAAGATACTCGTCTCTCAAAATCATTTTATGAAGATGGGCCTCTTAAAAGGTATGCCTATGAAAATAGAGGATATTTTCAGAGGTGGACCTCTAAAGAGGCTGTCTTAGAAAACATGCCCAGGTCCAAGGCGCCTATTACCTATGTTTTTGTATATGCGATTAGTTAGGGTTTGGAGCTCCTCGTTCTCTCTTACACACCGCTCTCCCTCATCTCTCGGCGGCGTGATGATGCCCCCTCCCAGCCGGCCTTGCGCTTGAAGCTTCGTCTAGGTGGCAACGCACACGCATGGCCTTGTTGGACGCCGCAGGGCTCGACCACACATGGTGCGTAGGGTGGTGGTAGGGTCTTGCCAGCCAAGCTTTGTGTGGCGGCGCATGCAGGGCCATGCAAGGCTCCTCTAGGGCGACACACTCAGGGCATCTGGCGGCGGCCAGGCTCATGGCGGCCGAGGGCATCACAATGCAGTGATCTCTCTCACCCTCTCTGTCTTCTCTCGAGGCGATCAAATCGATGGTGGTTGTTGGCGGTCACTAACATCAATTATAAAATGTCAACATAACTCAGATTTATACTTAATTCTATCACCAAACATAGGTATAGAGGGTTTAAGCTAATAAATTCCATGAGTTTTGGTGAATCTATGTTTTTAATGAGGTTTATCTAGAAAACCATCAAGGGGGACCTATTCGTCAAAGGAAATTATGGAATTCCACCGCGAAATCGACATGGGAAGAATCTAGAAGACTCCAGAAGGCGAATCACTGAAGCAAAGCCCATGTCTCTAACATGTGGGGCCGGCCCCCCACCTAGAGGGCGCCAGACCAGTGGGCCCCCATGTCAGCCTCCCATTGTTATGTCGGTTCTCCACCGCCTCCTAGGTTGCATCTACGTCGTCTTTTGAGTCGGTTTGATCCAAGGGCTCACGTTGGACGCTCTGGCCTACATATACTAGCCCCTGCCACCCTCCCTGGAGCCATCCTAAAACCCTAATTCATATTCTCCTCATCAGGATCAGAGCCAGCTATCAAGAGAAGATTAGTCCTCTTTAGGATTTAGTCTTATAACTAGAAATAGTAATATAGAGAGTGAGGAAAGAGTTTTGAGTAGATGCTGGCCTATCGGTGCTCTTTCTATGGCTTTTACCTTGGTGGATTCAAGTTCTATTTGAGCTTGCATCTGAGATTTCTCTGGTAATCAACTTCTGATTCAAGTAAACATCTTGTTTATATTGTTCTTCAGGTTCATGACTCTCTTTTAAGTGCTTTATTCTCTTCCTAGGAGAGTAGAGTTTTAATCGTAAGTGTAAGCGTGGTGCTTTAAATTAGGTTAATCGTGGATACACCATGCATTCCGGAAGGTGGTAGATCGCGTGGTGACATAAGTTCTATATAGCATGTACTATCTGACTTCATTGATCCTTAGTAGTCCACCTCCCGTTTGTAGATGTATGTGTAGGGGCGCGATTTGCGAAGGAAAGCATCCTCTGTTGGTGTGTTTCCTAGTAATGTCCCAGTTGAATAGTAGAAGACATAAGCTTACCCAAGTCGAGAACAAGAAAACCTTAGTTATCCTCTCGCTCCTATTTATCCTAACCATGTTGCTACCCCTAGTTAAGTTAGACCGTATTTAGTCTCACATGTTTTTTTATGTGGATACGATACTTAGAATACCTCCGAGTAAAAGCTACGATTGGTATCCATCGCTTTGGAATTTATTTATGTCCGTTAAATATACCAACAAGGTGGCCACGATGGGCTCGATGACGGTGATCGAGATATGAGCAACAGCAACCGCGCATGGATAGTTTAAGCGAGGCGGTGGCGCGTAGGCGAACCAGTGAGGAGCGCGTGGTGGCGCATCAGCCAGATTTGGCGAGGAACGACGGTGTGCGGGCGAGATCCAGTGACGGCGGCCGTCGATGACCTCGGTACGCCTTTGCTGGCCTTTGTGAATGGGCTCAAGGCCCATCAATAGGCTGAGTTAGTTTTCTTTGTTTTTTATTTAATCTGTTAACGAAAGGTAGCGGTGTCCGCTGTGTAAATCATGATTTATGTGACATTTTATCCGGAGGGGGGGCGGTTTGCTCGTGTGATAATGGTCTTTAACGGTCTCGCAAAAAATACCTCGATAATAGTGTCAAGAATTCAATTGATGTCACACGCATGGCCTTGTTGGGCACATGGGGCTCGATCACCTATGGTGCGTGGGGTGGTGGTAGACCCAAGCACAATGTGGCGGCACATGCAGAGGCCATGAGGGCTTCTCTGGGCGGCACACTCGAGGATCTGGCGGTGATCGAGGCTCATGGCGCAGGCATCGCAACAGATATCTGTATCACCCTCTCTGCCTTCTCTCAGGCGGTCGGATCGATGGTGGTTGTTGGCGGTCACTAACATCAATTATAAACTATCAACATAACTGTATTTATACTTAATTCCATCACAAACATAGGTATATGGGTTTAAACTAATAAATTCCACGAGTTTTGTTGAATCATGTTTTTCGACAAGGTTTATCTAGAAAACCATCAAGGGGACCTATTCAATCAAAGGAAATTACGGAATTCCACTTGTGAAATCAACATGGGAAGACTCTAGAAGACTCCGTAGATGGCCGAATCACGAAGTAGAGCCCATGTCTCTAACATGTGGGGCGGCTGCCCCAACCTAGAGGCCGCCCCTACACGTGGGGCCCCCCATGTCAGCCCCCAGATGTTATGTCGGTTCTCCACCTCCTCCTAGGTTGCATCTACGCTATCCTTTAAGTCGGTTTGATCCAAGGGCTCACGTTGGGCGCTCCGGCCTATATATCTGACCTACCACCCTCCCTAGAGCCATACTAAAACTCTAATTCATATTCTCCATGTTAGGATCGAGCCACCATCAAGAGAAGATTAGTCCTTTTTAGGATTTAGTCTTATAATTAGAAATAGTGAAATAGAGAGTGAGGAAGAGTTTTGAGTAAATCTTAGGCTGTCGATGCTTTCTCTCTGCTTGTACCTTGGTGGATTCAAGTTCTATCTGAGCTTAAGTGTCGAGATTTCTCCGGTAATCAACTTCTAATTCAAGTAAGCATCTTGTTTATATTTTCTTCGAGTTCACGACTCTCTTTTAAGTGCTTTATTCTCTTCCTAGGGAGAGTAGAGTATGTCGTAAGTGTAAGCGTGGTGCTTCGACTTAGATTAATCGTGGATGCACCACGTTACGGAAGGTGATAGATCGCGTGAGTGACATAAGTTCTATATAGCTTTGTACTATACCGCCGTTGATCCTTAATATTCCACCTCCGCTCTATAGGCATATGTGGGAGCAGCGGTTAGGAAGGAAAGCATCCTCTGTTGGTGTGTTTCCCTAGTGATGTTCCCGGTTGAATAGTAGAAAACATAAACTTACTCAAGTCGAGAACAAAAACCTTAGTTATCATATATGCTCCTATTTATCCTAACCTTGTTGCTACCCCTAGTTAAGTTAGGCTGTATTTAGTCTCACACGTTTCCTCTGTGGATACAATACTTGGAATACCTCTGGGTAAAAACTACAGCGGTATGCGTGCGCTTGTAGATTTATATGTGTGCGTTAAATATACCAACAATGGTGGCCTACGATGGGCTCGATGACGGTGATCCAGATATGAGCGAGTAGCAGCGGCGAAACAACAACGAGCGAGGAGGCGGTGGCGTGGGGCGAACCGGGGTGAGGAGCGCGTGGTGGCGCATCGGCGGATCTGCGAGAGCGGTGGTGTCTGCGGCAGATCCAGCCCGGTGGCGACAGCGTCGATGACCTCAGCTGGCCTTTGTGGATGGGCTCAGCAGGCCCATCAATGGACTCTTTAGTTTTTCTTTGTTTTTTATTTAATTTGTTAACGAAGGCAGGCATTGTCCACTGTGTAAATTATGATTTACACGACATTTTGTCGAAGAGGGATGGTTTGCTCGTGTGATAACGGTTTTGACGGTCTGCAATAATACCTACAGTAATAGTGTCAAGAATTCAATTGAATTGGCCAAGTGGCCCATATGGACCATCTTACATTTACTTTGGGACCCTAAGCTAACACATTTGACTCACGGTCAGTCACGGTCACGGTCACGGACACAGCACGCACGCCGCTGACGCCTGCACGTACGCCTAGCCCCACCACCAAGAAACGCTCCGCCCGCTGGCCTAGCGCTCCGCCCGTGATTCACCTGAGATGGTCACCCATGCATCCGCTCAAACTGGCGGCCTACCGCGAGTTCTCTTCTCTTCTCCGTTCTCGATGTAGTCTTTTTCTTTGATTTGTTTCTTGCTTTTCTGATCTGTTCATCCAGTGAGCTCGTTAGGCGTCCCAGGGACCATGCATCTTGCCTACCACACCGACATGGACCCTGATCCAGAACGATTGATCCCAGGACGCGGATCTCTGCTACGCACTGCGCTCGAGGCACCACCGCACCAGGGCCACACTTTGCCCCGTCCTCTCTCTTGGCTTCTCTATCTGCTTTTCTCTCTATTTTTACGCAATAATTTACTACTCCACTATGATTTCAGGTTTCTGACCCAGATCCAAACACCCGCTCACCCAGCGCAGCGGCTGACTATTGTAACTGTAACAAAAGGAATTTTTACTTCCCCTGGACTGATTAAATAAATTGAGTAAATAACAGCCACTTGCAACCAAAAGCAAACTGCAAAGAAAATTGCATGAATGGATAGAATAAACTAACAAAAAATTGCGAAGCAAAGAAAGTTTTATCTTCCAGCATCTATCTCTGACCAATTAAACTGAAGTTGTTTACCTATCAAAATCAACGCTCTCTGTGTCATTACCACGAAAGCTTCGTGAATGCCGCCTCTTGTCTGTAAGGAAATATTATTTGACGAAAGAAATATCAGTCCATACTCTTCGATTTGTTAATTATCTTGCCGACGAAAATGGGTCATTAGCTTGCAAACAAGTCGCGGCGTCATAAGATTTGTGGGAAAGCATATGTTCTGATAGGTGGTCATGGCGGTGTGCAGTGTTTGCAGTGGTTAGCTCTTTCTAAACTACTCCGATTAACAACAATATTGGTTTGTCTGGGTCTAAATAAAACAAAGCAAGTTGTACGACTCGAACAAATTGCTCAAGAAAAGAAACAGGTCATGCTTGTACTATATACATGAACTGGTATCAACACCCTCTTCCCACTTCCTCCCACAGCACCACCGCATCCAGCAGCTCTGCTCACCAGATGGTCAAAAATGGCCACGGCAGCTGTCGTGGGTGTTACCACCAGGGTGATGAAGCCCCTCCTGTCCAAGCTCACCAAGCTGCTGGAAGAAGAGTACGTCAAGCTCAAAGGTGTCCGCAAGCAGATCAAGTTTTTTGAGAGACGAGTTGAGCGCCATGAGGTCCCACGCTTGAGATGTTTGCTGATACAGAGGAGCTCAACCCTCAGATGACGGCATGGAGGGACAAGTTACGTGAGCTGGCATATGACTTGGAAGATTGCATTGATGCCTTCATATCTCGTGTTGACCACGAGCGTGATGTACATTCAGGATTCATCAAGGGGATTCTTCTGCAAGCTGAAGAAACTGAAGCAACGCCATGATATTGCCAATCAGATCCAAGAACTCAAGGCATCTGTTATAGAGACAAGCGAGAGGCACAAGAGGTATGATTTGGCCCAACTGAAAAACAAATCTAGCGGTTCTTCTGTTGATCCTAGGCTGCAGGCTCTCTACGAGGATATTGATAAACTTGTGGGCATCGATGCCCCTAGAAGCAAATCATTGAGTTGTTAAGCATGGAATGAATGGGTCATCTGCAAAACTTAAAAGTTGTCTCAATATCTGGTTGTGGAGGTCTTGGTAAGACTACTCTTGCAAAGCTAGTCTATGAGGACATTAAAAACCAGTTCAAATGTGCAGCATTTGTGTCAGTTTCTCGAACTCCTGATGTCAGGAAAGATTCTAATACACATTGCTAACGGAATCAAGTGCACTGATATCATCACAAAGGATGATGATGAGCAGCAGCTCGTTGATAAACTCAGGAACACCTCCACGATAAAAAGGTAGCCGCGTCATCTACATATCCAAGTTATGTTAAAATTGTGTACATGAAGGTGGAACAGAGTAAATATTCATATTCAACATATCATGTCAAAAGAAACCTTCATCACTGTACTTTGCTTGTATATCCCAGAGTTGGGGGCAAGTCTTTATGTTCCAATGTCCAGATTTTAAAGCTCTTAAGTCACAATTTGCACTAGCTCTAGCAGTTAGAATACAAAGAAGGCATTAATAGTATGGTCAAATTAAACTATTTTTAGCAGTTTGTCTGTCAATCCAAGTATTAGATCAGTAGAGTTATGGGCAGTTTCATCACTATTTCTAGTTTTAGTACATTTCATAGATCATATAGGAATTCATATAGAAATTGTTGGCAAATTTTTGAAATATTTTATTACGCATTAAAATAATATCACTTTTTATGATGTGCAAGAGTACCATCTCTATTTAGGTTCCTATCATCATTCATCAACTTATCAGCAATAGTTGATGCATACAATTAATCCTACGGTCTTTGACCACTGATTGCATCTTTGTTAAAATAATCTGTGGTAGAGTACATTGTTGTGATTGATGATGTATGGAACGAATAAGATTGAGGATTTATCAAACTTGCATTGCGGATAATGATCTTGGGAGCAGAATAATCACGCGACGACACGTAGTGTTACAGTTACCAAAATGTTGTTCTTCTCAAGTTTACATGAAATGGAGGCTCTTGTGTTTTGATGACTCAAAAGGTTGTTGTTCTTCAGAAGAGCATTTGGTTCTGAGAATTCATATTATCCTCCACTTGGAAGATGTT
>CAJGYO010000452.1:0-127750 GCA_904845875.1 Miscanthus lutarioriparius | reverse complement strand
CCACGCTACCTAGGAGCTCCATCGGGTGCATCCAAAATGATAGCTTCTAGTTGAGCTTCATCACCTAGGAGTACCATCGGAAAAAGGCCCAAAATGATTTCTGAGCCTATGGTATGTTCAGCGCAAACCATGCACCTATCTTGCACTAACACTAACACCATCTCCAAACGCATCAATGAGATTCCACATCACCCACGCTACCTAGGAGTTCCATCTGGTGCATCCAAAATGATTTCTGAGCCTATGGTACGCTCAAGCGCAAACCGCGCACCGATCTTTAGGCCAAGATTAGCACTATCTCCAAACGGACCGAAACTAGCTTCCAGTTGAGCTTCATCACCTAGGAGTACCATCCAAAAGGCCCAAAACGATTTCTAAGCCGTATGGTATGTTCAGCGTAAACGATGCACCTATCATGCACTAACACAAACACCATCTTCAAACAGACCAACAAGATTCCACATGACCCACGCCCCCAAAGAGTTTCATCGGGTGTGTCCAAAACGATATTCTCAGCCTATGGTACGCTCGCTTACGCAAACCGCGCAATTCCTATCTTGCATCAACACTAACACCATCTCCAAACAGACCAAACAAGATTCCACATGACCCACGCCCCAAAGAGTTTCATCGGTGTGTCCAAAACGATATTCGAGCCTATGGTACGCTTACGCAAACCGCATGCACCTATCTTGCACTAACACTAACACCATCTCCAAACGGACCTAATGAGATTCCACATGACCCACGCCACCTAGGAGCTCCATCGGGTGGCCCAAAATGATTTTGAGCCTATGGTACGCTTCGATGCAAACCGCAGCAACCCATCTTGCATCAAGATTAACACTATTCCAAACGGACCAAAAACGAGCTTCCAGCTTGAGCTTCATCACCTAGGAGTACCATCGGTGGCCCAAAATGATTTCTGAGCCTATGGTATGTTCAGCGCAAAACCATGCACCTATCTTGCACTAACACTAACACCATCTCCAAACGGACCTAATGAGATTCCACATCACCCACGCCACCTAGGAGTTCCATCTGGTGGATCCAAAACGATTTCTGAGCCTATGGTACGCTCGAAAGCAAAACTGCAACCGATCTTGGCGCCAAGATTAGCACTATCTCCAAACGGACCAAACTAGCTTCCAGCTTGACCTTCATCACCTAGGAGTACCATCCAAAAGGCCCAAAACGATTTCTAAGCCTATGGTATGTTCAGCGCAAAACCATGCACCTATCTTGCACTAACACAAACACCATCTCCAAACGGACCAAACAAGATTCCACATGACCCACGTCCCCAAGGAGTTCCATCGGTGTGTCCAAAACGATATTCTGAGCCTATGGTAATGCTTATGCAAAACCGCGTTCCCTATCTTGCACTAACACTAACACCATCTCCAAACGGACCGAACTAGATTCCACATGACCCACGCCACCTAGGAGCTCCATCGGGTGCATCCAAAATGATTTCCGAGCCTATGGTACGCTCGATGCAAACCGTGCACCTATTCTTGCATCAAGATTAAGACTATCTCCAAACGGACCAAAACGAGAGCTTCCAGCTTGAGCTTCATCACCTAGGAGTACCATCAAAAGGCCCAAAATGATTTCTGAGCCTATGGTATGTTCAGCGCAAACCATGCACCTATCTTGCACTAACACTAACACCATCTCCAAACGGACCAATGAGATTCCACATCACCCACGCCACCTAGGAGTTCCATCTGGTGCATCCAAAACGATTTCTGAGCCTATGGTACGCTCGGCGCAAACCGCAACCATCTTGCATCAAGATTAGCACTATCTCCAAACGGACCAAAACTAGCTTCCAGTTGACCTTCATCACCTAGGAGTACCATCGCAAAGGCCCAAAACGATTTCTAAGCGTATGGTATGTTCAAGCGCAAAACAATGCACCTATCTTGCACTAACACAAACACCATCTCCAAACGGACCAAACGAGATTCCACATGACCCACGCCACCTAAGAGTTTCACATCCGTGTGTCCAAAATGATATCTGAGCCTATGGTACGCTTACGCGCAAACCGCGTGCACCTATCTTCCACTAACACTAACACCATCTCCAAACGGACCGAATGAGATTCCACATGACCCACGCCACCTAGGAGTACCATCGGGTGCGGCCCAAAATGATTTCTGAGCCTATGGTACGCTCGATGCAAACCGTGCAACCTATCTTGCATCAAGATTAACACTATCTCCAAACGGACCAAAACGAGCTTCCAGCTTGAGCTTCATCACCTAGGAGTACCATCGGTGCGGCCCAAAATGATTTCTGAGCCTATGGTATGTTCAAAGCGAAACCATGCACCTATCTTGCACTAACACTAACACCATCTCCAAACGGACCGAATGAGATTCCACATGACCCACGCCACCTAGGAGTTCCATCTGGTGCATCCAAAACGATTTCTAAGCCTATGGTACGCTCGCGCAAAACTGCACAATCCTATCTTGCACCAAGATTAACACTATCTCCAAACGGACCAAAACTAGCTTCCAGCTGACCTTCATCACCTAGGAGTACCATCCAAAAGGCCCAAAACGATTTCTAAGCCTATGGTATGTTCAGCGCAAAACGATGCACCTATCTTGCACTAACACAAACACCATCTCCAAACGGACCAACAAGATTCCACATGACCCACGTCCCCAAAGAGTTTCATCGGGTGTCCAAAACGATATTCGAGCCTATGGTACGCTTGGCGCAAACTGTGCACCTATCTTCCACTAACACTAACACCATCTCCAAACGGACCAATGAGATTCCACATGACCCACGCCACCTAGGAGCTCCATCGGGTGCGGCCCAAAATGATTTTTCGAGCCTATGGTACGCTCGATGCAAACCGTGCACCGATCTTCTTGCATCAAGATTAACACTATCTCCAAACGGACCAAAACGAGCTTCCAGCTTGAGCTTCATCACCTAGGAGTACCATCGGTGCGGCCCAAAATGATTTCTCGAGCCTATGGTATGTTCAGCGCAAACCATGCACCTATCTTGCACTAACACTAACACCATCTCCAAACGGACCGAATGAGATTCCACATCACCCACGCCACCTAGGAGTTCCATCTGGTGGATCCAAAACGATTTCTCGAGCCTATGGTACGCTCGGCGCAAAACGCAATCGATCTTGCGTCCAAGATTAGCACTATCTCCAAACGGACCAAACTAGCTTCCAGCTTGACCTTCATCACCTAGGAGTACCATCCGGTGCGCCCAAAACGATTTCTGAGCGTATGGTATGTTCAGCGCAAACAATGCACCTATCTTGCACTAACACAAACACCATCTCCAAACGGACCAACAAGATTCCACATGACCCACGTCCCCAAAGAGTTTCATCGGGTGTGTCCAAAACGATATCTGAGCCTATGGTACGCTTACGCAAACCGTGCACCTATCTTGCACTAACACTAACACCATCTCCAAACGGACCAATGAGATTCCACATGACCCACGCCACCTAGGAGCTCCATCGGGTGCATCCAAAATGATTTCCGAGCCTATGGTACGCTCGATGCAAACCGCACCGATCTTGCATCAAGATTAAGACTATCTCCAAACGGACCAAAACGAGCTTCCAGCTGAGCTTCATCACCTAGGAGTACCATCAAAAGCGCCCAAAATGATTTCTCGAGCCTATGGTATGTTCAGCGCAAAACATGCACCCATCTTGCACTAACACTAACACCATCTCCAAACGGACCGAATGAGATTCCACATCACCCACGCCACCTAGGAGTTCCATCTGGTGCATCCAAAACGATTTCTGAGCCTATGGTACGCTCTCGGCGCAAACCGCAATTCGATCTTGCGTCAAGATTAGCACTATCTCCAAACGGACCAAAACTAGCATCCAGCTTGACCTTCATCACCTAGGAGTACCATCCGGTGCGCCCAAAACGATTTCTAAGCGTATGGTATGTTCAGCGCAAACAATGCACCTATCATGCACTAACACAAACACCATCTCCAAACGGACCAAACAAGATTCCACATGACCCACGCCCCCAAAGAGTTTCATCGGGTGTGTCCAAAACGATATCTGAGCCTATGGTACGCTTTGGCTTAAAACCGCGTTCTCCCTATCTTCCACTAACACTAACACCATCTCCAAACGGACCGAATGAGATTCCACATGACCCACGCCACCTAGGAGCTCCATCGGTGCGCCCAAAATGATTTCCGAGCCTATGGTACGCTCGATGCAAACCGTGCACCTATCTTCTTGCATCAAGATTAACACTATCTCCAAACGGGCCAAAACGAGATTCCAGCTTGAGCTTCATCACCTAGGAGTACCATCAAAGGCCCCAAATGATTTCTCGAGCCTATGGTATGTTCAGCGCAAAACCATGCACCTATCTTGCACTAACACTAACACCATCTCCAAACGGACCAAATGAGATTCCACATCACCCACGTAACCTAGGAGTTCCATCTGGTGCATCCAAAACGATTTCTGAGCCTATGGTACGCTCGGGCGCAAACCGCACCGATCTTGCGCCAAGATTAGCACTATCTCCAAACGGACCGAACTAGCTTCCACTTGACCTTCATCACCTAGGAGTACCATCCAAAGGCCCCAAAACGATTTCTCGAAGCCTATGGTATGTTCAGCGCAAACCGATGCACCTATCATGCACTAACACAAACACCATCTTCAAACAGACCAAAACAAGATTCCACATGACCCACGCCACCAAAGAGTTTCATCGGGTGTGTCCAAAACGATATTCTGAGCCTATGGTACGCTTACGCAAACCGCGTGCACCTATCTTGCACTAACACTAACACCATCTCCAAACAGACCAAACAAGATTCCACATTACCCACGCCCCAAGGAGTTTCATCGGTGTGTCCAAAACGATATCTCGAGCCTATGGTACGCTTACGCAAACTGCGCACCTATCTTCCACTAACACTAAACTCCATCTCCAAACGGACCAATGAGATTCCACATGACCCACGCCACCTAGGAGCTCCATCGGTGCGCGCCCAAAATGATTTCCCAGCCTATGGTATACGCTCGATGCAAACCGCAACCCATCTTGCATCAAGATTAACACTATCTCCAAACGGACCAAAACGAGCTTCCAGCTTGAGCTTCATCACCTAGGAGTACCATCGGTGCGGCCCAAAATGATTTCTGAGCCTACGGTATGTTCAGCCCAAACCATGCACCTATCTTGCACTAACACTAACACCATCTCCAAACGGACCGAATGAGATTCCACATCACCCACGTCACCTAGGTGTTCCATCTGGTGCATCCAAAACGATTTCTGAGCCTATGGTACGCTCGGCGCAAAACCGCAAAATTCGATCTTAAGCCAAGATTAGCACTATCTCCAAACGGACCAAACTAGCTTCCAGCTGAGCTTCATCACCTAGGATTACCATCCGGTGCGGCCCAAAACGATTTCTATGCCTATGGTATGTTCAGCGCAAACCATGCACCTATCTTGCACTAACACAAACACCATCTGCAAACGGACCGAACGAGATTCCACATGACGCATGTCACCTAGGAGTTCCATCTGGTGTGTCCAATACGATTTCGAGGCTATGGTACGCTCGGCGCAAAAAGCGCAAAATCGATCTTTAAGGCCAAGATTAGCACTATCTCCAAACGGACCAAACTAGCGCCCACTTGAGCTTCGTCACCTAGAGTATCATCGGGTGCGTTCTAAACCATATCTGAGCCTATGGTACGTTTGGTGCAAACCGTGCACCTATCTTGCACTCACACTAACACCATGTCCAAACGGAACAACGAGATTCCACATGACCCACGCCACGTAGGAGTTCCATCGGGTGCGCCCCAAAATGATATATGAGCCTATGGTACGCTTACGCAAACCGCGCAATTTATCTTGCAAACCGTGCACTATCTTGCACTAACACTAACACCATCTCTAAATGGACCAAACGAGATTCCACATGACCCACGCCACCTAGGAGCTCCATCGGTGTGTCCAAAATGATTTCTGAGCCTATGGTACGCTCGCTGCGCAAACCGCACTCGATCATGCATCAAGATTAACACTATGTCCAAACGGACCAAAACGAGCTTCCAGCTTGAGCTTCGTCACCTTGGAGTACCATCATCGGTGCGCCAAAAATGATTTCTGAGCCTATGGTATGTTCAGCGCAAAACCGCTCACCTATCTTGCATCAACACTAACACCATCTCCAAACGGACCGAACGAGATTCCATATGACCCACGTAACCTAGGAGGTCCATCGGGTGCGGCCCAAAACGATATCTGAGCCTATGGTACGCTTTTGAAAACCGCACCTATCTTGCACTAACACTAACACCATATCCAAACAGACCGAACAAGATTCCACATGACCCACGTCACCTAGGAGCTCCATCGGTGCGTCCAAAATGATTTCCGAGCCTATGGTACGCTCGACGCAAAACTGCGTGCACCGATCTTGCATCAAGATTAACACTATCTCCAAACGGACCAAAACGAGCTTCCAGCTTGACCTTCGCTACCTAGGAGTACCATCGGGTGCGGCCCAAAACGATTTCTGAGCCTATGGTATGTTTAGCGCAAACCGCTCACCTATCTTGCACTAACACTAACACCATCTCCAAACGGACTGAATGAGATTCCACATCACCCACGCCACCTAGGAGTTCCATCTGGTGCATCCAAAACGATTTCTGAGCCTATGGTACGCTTTCAGCAAAAACCGCACCTCATCTTGCGCCAAGATTAGCACTATCTCCAAACGGACCAAAACTAGCTTCCAGCTGACCTTCATCACCTAGGAGTACCATCCAAAAGCGCCCAAAACGATTTCTAAGCGTATGGTATGTTCAGCGCAAACAATGCACCTATCATGCACTAACACAAACACCATCTCCAAACAGACCAATAAGATTCCACATGACCCACGTCCCCAAAGAGTTTCATCGGTGTGTCCAAAATGATATTCGAGCCCTATGGTACGCTTACGCGCAAACCGCGGCCCCTATCTTGCACTAACACTAACACCATCTCCAAACGGACCGAATGAGATTCCACATGACCCACGCCACCTAGGAGCTCCATCGGTGCATCCAAAATGATTTCTGAGCCTATGGTACGCTCGATGCAAACCGTGCACCTATCTTGCATCAAGATTAACACTATCTCCAAACGGACCAAAACGAGCTTCCAGCTTGAGCTTCATCACCTAGGAGTACCATCGGGTGCGGCCCAAAATGATTTCCGAGCCTATGGTATGTTCAGCGCAAACCATGCACCTATCTTGCAATAACACTAACACCATCTCCAAACGGACCGAATGAGATTCCACATCACCCACGCCACCTAGGAGTTCCATCTGGTGCATCCAAAACGATTTCTGAGCCTATGGTACGCTTCACGCAAAACCGCAAACCCATCTTGCGCCAAGATTAGCACTATCTCCAAACGGACCAAACTAGCTTCCAGCTTGACCTTCATCACCTAGGAGTACCATCCGGTGGCCCAAAACGATTTCTAAGCTGTATGGTATGTTCAGCGCAAAACGATGCACCTATCATGCACTAACACAAACACCATCTCCAAACAGACCAAACAAGATTCCACATGACCCACGCCACCAAAGAGTTTCATCGGATGTGTCCAAAACGATATCTGAGCCTATGGTACGCTTACGCAAACCGCGCACCCCTATCTTGCACTAACACTAACACCATCTCCAAACGGACCGAATGAGATTCCACATGACCCACGCCACCTAGGGAGCTCCATCGGTGCGGCCCAAAATGATTTCCGAGCCTATGGTACGCTCGATGCAAACCGCACACCGATCTTGCATCAAGATTAACACTATCTCCAAACGGACCAAAACGAGCTTCCACATGAGCTTCATCACCTAGGAGTACCATCGGGTGCGGCCCAAAATGATTTCTGAGCCTATGGTATGTTCAGCGCAAACCATGCACCTATCTTGCACTAACACTAACACCATCTCCAAACGGACCGAATGAGATTCCACATGACCCACGCCACCTAGGAGTTCCATCTGCAAGCGCCCAAAATGATTTCTGAGCCTTATGGTATGTTCAAGCGCAAACCATGCACCTATCTTGCACTAACACTAACACCATCTCCAAACGGACCAATGAGATTCCACATCACCCACGCCACCTAGGAGTTCCATCTGGTGCATCCAAAACGATTTCTGAGCCTATGGTACGCTTGGCGCAAAACTGCACCGATCTATCTTAAGTCAAGATTAGCACTATCTCCAAACGGACCAAACTAGCTTCCAGCTTGAGCTTCATCACCTAGGATTACCATCCGGCAAGGCCCAAAACGATTTCTATGCCTATGGTATGTTCAACGCAAACCATGCACCTATCTTGCACTAACACAAACACCATCTCCAAACGGACCGAACGAGATTCCACATGACCCATGTCACCTAGGAGTTCCATCTGGTGTGTCCAAAACGATTTCGAGCCTATGGTACATTCACGCAAACTGCACCCGATCTTGCATCAAGATTAGCACTATCTCCAAACGGACCAAAACTAGCGCCCACTTGAGTTTCGCCACCTAGGAGTATCATCGGGTGCGTTCTAAACCATATCTGAGCCTATGGTACGCTTTGGTGCAAACCGTGCACCTATCTTGCACTCACACTAACACCATCTCCAAATGGAACAACGAGATTCCACATGACCCACGCCACGTAGGGAGTTCCATCGGTGCGCCCAAAATGATATATGAGCCTATGGTACGCTTTGGCGCAAACCGCACCTATCTTGCAAACCGTGCACTATCTTGCACTAACACTAACACCATCTCTAAATGGACCAAACGAGATTCCACATGACCCACGCCACCTAGGAGCTCCATCGGTGTGTCCAAAATGATTTCTGAGCCTATGGTACGCTCGACGCAAAACCCGTGCACCGATCATGCATCAAGATTAACACTATGTCCAAACGGACCAAAACGAGCTTCCAGCTTGAGCTTCATTACCTTGGAGTACCAACGGGTGCGCCCAAACGATTTCTGAGCCTATGGTATGTTCAGCGCAAACCGCTTCACCTATCTTGCATCAACACTAACACCATCTCCAAACGGACCAAACAAGATTCCATATGACCCACGCCACCTAGGAGGTCCATCGGTGCGGCCCAAAACGATATCTCGAGCCTCTAGTACGCTTACGTAAACCGTGCACCTATCTTGCACTAACACTAACACCATATCCAAATAGACCGAACAAGATTCCACATGACCCACGTCACCTAAGAGTACCATCGGTGCGCCCCAAACGATATATCTGAGCCTATGGTACGTTTGGAGAAAACCGCACCTATCTTGCACTAACACTAACACCATCTCCAAACGGACCGAACAAGATTCCACATGACCCACGCCACCTAGGAGCTCCATCTCGGTGCGGCCCAAAATGATTTCCGAGCCTATGGTATCGCTCGACGCAAACTGTGCACCGATCTTGCATCAAGATTAACACTATCTCCAAACGGACCAAAACGAGCTTCCAGCTTGAGCTTCATCACCTAGGAGTACCATCGGGTGCGGCCCAAAACGATTTCTGAGCCTATGGTATGTTTAGCGCAAACCGCTCACCTATCTTGCACTAAACACTAACACCATCTCCAAACGGACCGAATGAGATTCCACATCACCCACGCCACCTAGGAGTTCCATCTGGTGCATCCAAAACGATTTCTGAGCCTATGGTACGCTCAAGCGCAAAACTGCACCGATCTTGCGCCAAGATTAGCACTATCTCCAAACGGACCAAACTAGCTTCCAGTGACCTTCATCACCTAGGAGTACCATCCGGTGCGCCCAAAACGATTTCTAAGCCTATGGTATGTTCAGCGCAAACAATGCACCTATCATGCACTAACACAAACACCATCTCCAAACAGACCGAACAAGATTCCACATGACCCACGTCCACCTAGAGTTTCATCTGGTGTGTCCAAAACGATTTCTGAGCCTATGGTATGTTCAGCGCAAACCGCAAACCTATCTTGCATCAACACTAACACCATCTCCAAACGGACCGAACAAGATTCCATATGACCCACGTCACCTAGGGAGTACCATCGGTGCGCGTCCCAAAACGATATCTCGAGCCTCCTGGTACGCTTGGAGAAAACCGTGCACCTATCTTGCACTAACACTACCACCATATCCAAACGGACCGAACAAGATTCCACATGACCCACGCCACCTAGGAGCTCCATCGGGTGCGCCCAAAATGATTTCCGAGCCTATGGTACGCTCGACGCAAAACTGTGCACCGATCTTGCATCAAGATTAACACTATCTCCAAACGGACCAAAACGAGCTTCCAGCTGAGCTTCATACCTAGGAGTACCATCGGGTGCGCCCAAAATGGTTTCTCGAGCCTATGGTATGTTTAGCGCAAACCGCTCACCTATCTTGCACTAACACTAACACCATCTCCAAACGGACCGAATGAGATTCCACATCACCCACGCCACCTAGCAGTTCCATCTGGTGCATCCAAAACGATTTATGAACCTATGGTACGCTCAGCGCAAACCGCAATCCCATCTTGCGCCAAGATTAGCACTATCTCCAAACGGACCAAACTAGCTTCTAGTTGACCTTCATCACCTAGGAGTACCATCCGATGCGCCCAAAATTATTTCTAAGCCTATGGTATGTTCAGCACAAACAATTTACCTATCTTGCACTAACACAAACACCATCTCCAAACGGACCGAACAAGATTCCACATGACCCACGCCTCCAAAGAGTTTCATCGGGTGTGTCCAAAACGATATCTGAGCCTATGGTACGCTTACGCAAAAACCGCGCCCTATCTTGCACTAAACACTAACACCATCACCAAACGGACCGAATGAGATTCCACATGACCCACGCCACCTAGGAGCTCCATCGGCAAATGTAAAAATGATTTCCGAGCCTATGGTACGCTCGATGCAAACCGTGCACCCGATCTTGCATCAAGATTAACACTATCTCCAAACGGACCAAAACGAGCTTCCAGCTTGAGCTTCATCACCTAGGAGTACCATCGGTGCGCGCCCAAAATGATTTCTCGAGCCTATGGTATGTTCAGCGCAAAACCATGCACCTATCTTGCACTAACACTAACACCATCTCCAAACGGATCGAATGAGATTCCACATCACCCACGCCACCTAGGAGTTCCATCTGGTGCATCCAAAACGATTTCTGAGCCTATGGTACGCTTCAAGCAAAACCGTGCACCCCATCTTGCGCCAAGATTAGCACTATCTCCAAACGGACCGAAACTAGCTTCCAGCTTGAGCTTCATCACCTAGGATTACCATCCGTGCGGCCCAAAACGATTTCTATGCCTATGGTATGTTCAGCGCAAACCATGCACCTATCTTGCACTAACACAAACACCATCTCCAAACGGACCAACGAGATTCCACATGACCCATGTCACCTAGGAGTTTCCATCTGGTGTGTCCAATACGATTTCGCGAGCTATGGTACGCTTAAGCTCAAAGCGCAACCTATCTTGCACCAAGATTAGCACTATCTCCAAACGGACCGAAACTAGCGTCCACTTGAGCTTCGCCACCTAGGAGTATCATCGGTGTGCGCTCCAAAACATATTCTGAGCCTATGGTACGTTTGGTGCAAACCGTGCACCTATCTTGCACTCACACTAACACCATCTCCAAACGGAACAACGAGATTCCACATGACCCACGCCACCTAGGAGTTCCATCGGGTGCATCCAAAATGATATATGAGCCTATGGTACGCTTACGCAAACCTGCACCTATCTTGCAAACCGTGCACTATCTTGCTCTAACACACTAACACCATCTCTAAACGGACCGAACGAGATTCCACATGACCCACGCCACCTAGGAGCTCCATCGGTGTGTCCAAAATGATTTCCGAGCCTATGGTACGCTCGATGCAAACCGCAATCCCGATCATGCATCAAGATTAACACTATGTCCAAACGGACCAAAACGAGCTTCCAGCTGAGCTTCATCACCTTGGAGTACCAACGGGTGCGGCCAAAATGATTTCTCAGCCTATGGTATGTTCAGCGCAAACCGCTCACCTATCTTGCATCAACACTAACACCATCTCCAAACGGACCAACAAAATTCCATATGACCCACGCCACCTAGGGAGGTCCATCTGGTGCGCCCAAAAACGATATCTCGAGCCTCTGGTACGCTTTGGAGAAAACCGCACCTATCTTGCACTAACACTAACACCTTATCCAAACAGACCAAACAAGATTCCACATGACCCACGCCACCTAGGAACTCCATCGGGCGCGCCCAAAATGATATATGAGCCTATGGTACGCTTAGCGCAAACCGCGGCACCTATCTTACATCAACACTAACACCATCTCCAAACAGACCAAACAAGATTCCATATGACCCACGTAACCTAGGAGTCCATCGGGTGCGCCCAAAACGATATTCTGAGCCCCTGGTACGCTTTGGAGAAAACCGCTCACCTATCTTGCACTAACACTAACACCATCTCCAAACGGACTAAATGAGATTCCACATCACCCACGCCACCTAGGAGTTCCATCTGGTGCATCCAAAACGATTTCTGAGCCTATGGTACGCTTCATGCAAACTGCGCACCGATCTTGCGTCAAGATTAGCACTATCTCCAAACGGACCAAACTAGCTTCCAGTTGACCTTCATCACCTAGGAGTACCATCCGGTGCGCCCAAAACGATTTCTAAGCCTATGGTATGTTCAGCGCAAACAATGCACCTATCATGCACTAACACAAACACCATCTCCAAACGGACCAACAAGATTCCACATGACCCACGTCCCCAAAGAGTTTCATCGGGTGTGTCCAAAACGATATTCTCGAGCCTATGGTACGCTTAGCGCAAACCGCGCCCCTATCTTCCACTAACACTAACACCATCTCCAAACGGACCGAATGAGATTCCACATGACCCACGCCACCTAGGAGCTCCATCGGTGCGCGCCCAAAATGATTTCCGAGCCTATGGTACGCTCGATGCAAACTGCAAACCGATCTTGCATCAAGATTAACACTATCTCCAAACGGACCAAAACGAGCTTCCAGCTTGAGCTTCATCACCTAGGAGTACCATCGGTGCGGCCCAAAATGATTTCTCGAGCCTATGGTATGTTCAGCGCAAAAACCATGCACCTATCTTGCACTAACACTAACACCATCTCCAAACGGACCGAATGAGATTCCACATCACCCACGTCACCTAGGAGTTCCATCTGGTGCATCCAAAACGATATATGAGCCTATGGCACGTTCGGCGCAAACCGTGCACCGATCTTGCAAACCGTGCACTATCTTGCACTAACACTAACACCATCCCTAAATGGACCGAACGAGATTCCACATGACCCATGTCACCTAGGAGCTCCATCGGGTGTGTCCAAAATGATTTCCGAGCCAATGGTACGTTCGACGCAAACCGTGCACCGATCATGCATCAAGATTAACACTATGTCCAAACGGACCAAAACGAGCTTCCAGTTGAGCTTCGTCACCTTGGAGTACCAATGGGTGCGTCCAAAATGATTTCTGAGCCTATGGTATGTTCAGCGCAAACCGTTCACCTATCTTGCATCAACACTAACACCATCTCCAAACGGACCGAACAAGATTCCATATGACCCACGTAACCTAGGAGGTCCATCGGGTGCGTCCAAAACGATATCTGAGCCTCTGGTACGTTTGGAGAAAACCGTTCACCTATCTTGCATCAACACTAACACCATCTCCAAACGGACCGAACAAGATTCCACATGACCCACGTCACCTAGGAGCTCCATCGGGTGCGTCCAAAATGATTTCCGAGCCTATGGTACGTTCGACGCAAACTGTGCACCGATCTTGCATCAAGATTAACACTATCTCCAAACTGACCAAAACGAGCTTCCAGTTGAGCTTCGTTACCTAGGAGTACCATCGGGTGCGTCCAAAACGATTTCTGAGCCTATGGTATGTTTAGCGCAAACCGTTCACCTATCTTGCACTAACACTAACACCATCTCCAAACGGACTGAATGAGATTCCACATCACCCACGTCACCTAGGAGTTCCATCTGGTGCATCCAAAACGATTTCTGAGCCTATGGTACGTTCGGCGCAAAACCGTGCACCCCATCTTGCGGCCAAGATTAGCACTATCTCCAAACGGACCGAAACTAGCTTCCAGTTGACCTTCATCACCTAGGAGTACCATCCGGTGCGTCCAAAACGATTTCTAAGCGTATGGTATGTTCAGCGCAAACAATGCACCTATCATGCACTAACACAAACACCATCTCCAAACAGACCGAACAAGATTCCACATGACCCACGTCCCCAAAGAGTTTCATCGGGTGTGTCCAAAACGATATCTGAGCCTATGGTACGTTTGGCGCAAACCGCGTGCCCCTTTCTTGCACTAACACTAACACCATCTCCAAACGGACCGAATGAGATTCCACATGACCCACGCCACCTAGGAGCTCCATCGGGTGCATCCAAAATGATTTCCGAGCCTATGGTACGTTTGATGGAAACCGTGCACCGATCTTGCATCAAGATTAACACTATCTCCAAACGGACCAAAACGAGCTTCCAGTTGAGCTTCATCACCTAGGAGTACCATCGGGTGCGCCCAAAATGATTTCTCGAGCCTATGGTATGTTGAGCGCAAACCATGCACCTATCTTGCACTAACACTAACACCATCTCCAAACGGACCAATGAGATTCCACATCACCCACGCCACCTAGGAGTTCCATCTGGTGCATCCAAAACGATTTCTAAGCCTATGGTACGCTTTCAAGCAAACCGCGGCAATCCGATCTTGCGGCCAAGATTAGCACTATCTCCAAACGGACCAAAACTAGCTTCCAGCTTGAGCTTCATCACCTAGGATTACCATCCGGTGCGTCCAAAACGATTTCTATGCCTATGGTATGTTCAGCGCAAACCATGCACCTATCTTGCACTAACACAAACACCATCTCCAAACGGACCGAACGAGATTCCACATGACCCATGTCACCTAGGAGTTCCATCTGGTGTGTCCAATACGATTTCGCTGGCTATGGTACGCTCAAGCGCAAAGCGCACACCGATCTTGCGTCAAGATTAGCACTATCTCCAAACGGACCAAAACTAGCGCCCACTTGAGCTTCATCCACCTAGGAGTATCATCGGGTGCGGTCTAAACCATATCTCGAGCCTATGGTACGCTTGGTGCAAACCGTGCACCTATCTTGCACTCACACTAACACCATCTCCAAACGGAACAACGAGATTCCACATGACCCACGCCACGTAGGAGTTCCATCGTGTGCGCCCAAAATGATATATGAGCCTATGGTACGCTTACGCAAACCGCACCTATCTTGCAAACCGTGCACTATCTTGCACTAACACTAACACCATCTCTAAATGGACCGAACGAGATTCCACATGACCCACGCCACCTAGGAGCTCTATCGGTGTGTCCAAAATGATTTCGAGCCTATGGTACGCTCGACGCGCAAACCGCGCACCCCATCATGCGTCAAGATTAACACTATGATCAAACGGACCAAAACAAGCTTCCAGCTGAGCTTCATCACCTTGGAGTACCAACGGGTGCGTCCAAAATGATTTCTGAGCCTATGGTATGTTCAGCGCAAATCGTTCACCTATCTTGCATCAACACTAACACCATCTCCAAACGGACCGAACAAGATTCCATATTACCCACGTAACCTAGGAGGTCCATCGGGTGCGTCCAAAACGATATCTGAGCCTCTGGTACGTTTGGAGAAAACCGTGCACCTATCTTGCACTAACACTAAAACCTCATCCAAACAGACCGAACAAGATTCCACATGACCCACGTCACCTAGGAGCTCCATCGGGTGCGTCCAAAATGATTTCCGAGCCTGTGGTACGTTCGACGCAAACTGTGCACCGATCTTACATGAAGATTAACACTATCTCCAAACTGACCAAAACGAGCTTCCAGTTGAGCTTCGTTACCGAGGAGTACCATCGGGTGCGTCCAAAATGGTTTCTGAGCCTATGGTATGTTTAGCGCAAACCGTTCACCTATCTTGCACTAACACTAACACCATCTCCAAACGGACTGAATGAGATTCCACATCACCCACGTCACCTAGCAGTTCCATCTGGTGCATCCAAAATGATTTATGAGCCTATGGTACGTTCAGCGCAAACCGTGCACCGATCTTGCGTCAAGATTAGCACTATCTCCAAACGGACCGAAACTAGCTTCCAGTTGACCATCATCACCTAGGAGTACCATCCGGTGCGTCCAAAACGATTTCTAAGCGTATGGTATGTTCAGCGCAAACAATGCACCTATCATGCACTAACACAAACACCATCTCCAAACAGACCGAACAAGATTCCACATGACCCACGTCCCCAAAGAGTTTCATCGGGTGTGTCCAAAACGATATCTGAGCCTATGGTACTTTTGGCGCAAACCGTGCCCCTATCTTGCACTAACACTAACACCATCTCCAAACGGACCGAATGAGATTCCACATGACCCACGTCACCTAGGAGCTCCATCGGCTGCGTAAAAAATGATTTCCGAGCCTATGGTACGTTCGATGCAAACCGTGCACCGATCTTGCATCAAGATTAACACTATCTCCAAACGGACCAAAACGAGCTTCCAGTTGAGCTTCATCACCTAGGAGTACCATCGGTGCGTCCAAAATGATTTCTGAGCCTATGGTATGTTCAGCGCAAACCATGCACCTATCTTGCACTAACACTAACACCATCTCCAAACGGACCGAATGAGATTCCACATCACCCACGTCACCTAGGAGTTCCATCTGGTGCATCCAAAACGATTTCTGAGCCTATGGTACGCTCGCAGCAAACTGCAAACCGATCTTGCATCAAGATTAGCACTATCTCCAAACGGACCAAACTAGCTTCCAGCTTGACCTTCATCACCTAGGAGTACCATCCGCAAGGCCCAAAACGATTTCTAAGCGTATGGTATGTTCAGCGCAAACAATGCACCTATCATGCACTAACACAAACACCATCTCCAAACAGACCAAACAAGATTCCACATGACCCACGTCCCCAAAGAGTTTCATCGGGTGTGTCCAAAACGATATCTCGAGCCTATGGTACGCTTACGCAAACCATGCCCCTATCTTCCACTAACACTAACACCATCTCCAAACGGACCGAATGAGATTCCACATGACCCACGTCACCTAGGAGCTCCATCGGGTGCGTCCAAAATGATTTCCGAGCCTATGGTACGCTCGATGCAAACCGCGCACCGATCTTGCATCAAGATTAACACTATCTCCAAACGGACCAAAACGAAGCTTCCAGCTTGAGCTTCATCACCTAGGAGTACCATCGGGTACGCCCAAAATGATTTCTGAGCCTATGGTATGTTCAGCGCGCAAACCATGCACCTATCTTGCACTAACACTAACACCATCTCCAAACGGACCGAATGAGATTCCACATCACCCACGCCACCTAGGAGTTCCATCTGGTGCATCCAAAACGATTTCTGAGCCTATGGTACGCTTCGCCCAAACCGTGCAAATCGATCTTGCGCCAAGATTAGCACTATCTCCAAACGGACCAAAACTAGCTTCCAGCTGAGCTTCATCACCTAGGATTACCATCCGGTGGCCCAAAACAATTTCTATGCCTATGGTATGTTCAGCGCAAACCATGCACCTATCTTGCACTAACACAAACACCATCTCCAAACGGACCTAACGAGATTCCACATGACCCATGTCACCTAGGAGTTCCATCTGGTGTGTCCAATACGATTTCGAGCCTATGGTACGCTCAAGCAAAGCGTGCACCGATCTTGCGGCCAAGATTAGCACTATCTCCAAACGGACCAAAACTAGCGCCCACTTGAGCTTCGCCCTAGGAGTATCATCGGGTGCGCCTAAACCATATCTTGCGAGCCTATGGTACGCTTGGTGCAAACCGTGCACCTATCTTGCACTCACACTAACACCATCTCCAAACGGAACAACGAGATTCCACATGACCCACGCCACGAGGAGTTCCATCGGGTGCGGCCCAAATGATATATGAGCCTATGGTATGTATGGCTTAAACCGCAACCTATCTTGCAAACCGTGCACCTATCTTGCACTAACACTAACACCATCTCTAAATGGACCGAACGAGATTCCACATGACCCACGTCACCTAGGAGCTCCATCGGGTGTGTCCAAAATGATTTCCGAGCCTATGGTACGTTCGACGCAAACCGTGCACCGATTATGCATCAAGATTAACACTATGTCCAAACGGACCAAAACGAGCTTCCAGCTTGAGCTTCATCACCTTGGAGTACCAACGGGTGCGCCCAAAATGATTTCTGAGCCTATGGTATGTTCAGCGCAAACCGCTCACCTATCTTGCACATCAACACTAACACCATCTCCAAACGGACCGAACAAGATTCCATATGACCCACGTAACCTAGGAGGTCCATCGGTGCGGCCCAAAACGATATCTCGAGCCTCTGGTACGCTTTGGAGAAAACCGTGCCCTATCTTGTACTAACACTAACACCATATCCAAACAGACCGAATGAGATTCCACATGACCCACGTCACCTAGGAGCTCCATCGGGTGCGTCCAAAATGATTTCCGAGCCTATGGTACGTTCGACGCAAACTGTGCACCGATCTTGCATCAAGATTAACACTATCTCCAAACGGACCAAAACGAGCTTCCAGCTTAGCTTCATACCTAGGAGTACCATCGGGTGCGTCCAAAACGATTTCTGAGCCTATGGTATGTTTAGCGCAAACCGTTCACCTATCTTGCACTAACACTAACACCATCTCCAAACGGACCGAATGAGATTCCACATCACCCACGTCACCTAGGAGTTCCATCTGGAGCATCCAAAACGATTTCTGAGCCTATGGTACGCTCGGCGCAAACTGCACCGATCTTGCGCCAAGATTAGCACTATCTCCAAACGGACCAAAACTAGCTTCCAGCTTGACCTTCATCACCTAGGAGTACCATCCGGTGCGGCCCAAAACGATTTCTAAGCGTATGGTATGTTCAGCGCAAACAATGCACCTATCATGCACTAACACAAACACCATCTCCAAACAGACCGAACAAGATTCCACATGACCCACGTCCCCAAAGAGTTTCATCGGGTGTGTCCAAAACGATATCTGAGCCTATGGTACGTTTGGCGCAAACCGTGCCCCTATCTTCCACTAACACTAACACCATCTCCAAACGGACCGAATGAGATTCCACATGACCCACGTCACCTAGGAGCTCCATCGGGTGCGTCCAAAATGATTTCCGAGCCTATGGTACGCTCGATGCAAACCGCAATCACCGATCTTGCATCAAGATTAACACTATCTCCAAACGGACCAAAACGAGCTTCCAGTTGAGCTTCATCACCTAGGAGTACCATCGGGTGCGTCCAAAATGATTTCTGAGCCTATGGTATGTTCAGCGCAAACCATGCACCTATCTTGCACTAACACTAACACCATCTCCAAACGGACCGAATGAGATTCCACATCACCCACGTCACCTAGGAGTTCCATCTGGTGCATCCAAAACGATTTCTGAGCCTATGGTACGCTTTCGGCGCAAAACCGCAAACCGATCTTGCGCCAAGATTAGCACTATCTCCAAACGGACCAAACTAGCTTCCAGTTGAGCTTCATCACCTAGGATTACCATCCGGTGCGTCCAAAACAATTTCTATGCCTATGGTATGTTCAGCGCAAACCATGCACCTATCTTGCACTAACACAAACACCATCTCCAAACGGACCGAACGAGATTCCACATGACCCATGTCACCTAGGAGTTCCATCTGGTGTGTCCAATACGATTTCGTTGCCTATGGTACGCTCGCGCGCAAAGCGGCGCACACCGATATCTTGCGCTCAGATTAGCACTATCTCCAAACGGACCAAACTAGCGCCCACTTGAGCTTCGTCACCTAGGAGTATCATCGGTGCGTTCCCAAACCATATCTCGAGCCTATGGTACGCTTGGTGCAAACCGCAAACCTATCTTGCACTCACACTAACACCATCTCCAAACGGAACAACGAGATTCCACATGACCCACGCCACGAGGGAGTTCCATCGGGTGCGCCCAAAATGATATATGAGCCTATGGTATGTATGGCGCAAACCGCGCACCTATCTTGCAAACCGTGCACTATCTTGCACTAACACTAACACCATCTCTAAATGGACCGAACGAGATTCCACATGACCCACGTCACCTAGAGAGCTCCATCGGGTGTGTCCAAAATGATTTCCGAGCCTATGGTACGCTCGACGCAAAACGCAAAACCGATCATGCATCAAGATTAACACTATGTCCAAACGGACCAAAACGAGCTTCCAGCTTGAGCTTCGTCACCTAGAGTACCAACGGTGTGGCCCAAAATGATTTCTGAGCCTATGGTATGTTCAGCGCAAACCGCTCACCTATCTTGCATCAACACTAACACCATCTCCAAACGGACCAAACAAGATTCCATATGACCCACGTAACCTAGGAGGTCCATCGGTGCGCCCAAAACGATATCTCGAGCCTCGGTACGCTTTGGAGAAAACCGTGCACCTATCTTGTACTAACACTAACACCATATCCAAACAGACCAACAAGATTCCACATGACCCACGCCACCTAGGAGCTCCATCGGTGCGGCCCAAAATGATTTCCGAGCCTATGGTACGCTCGACGCAAACTGTGCAAAATCGATCTTGCATCAAGATTAACACTATCTCCAAACTGAAAAACGAGCTTCCAGCTTAGCTTCATACCTAGGAGTACCATCGGGTGCGGCCCAAAACGATTTCTCGAGCCTATGGTATGTTTAGCGCAAACCGCTCACCTATCTTGCACTAACACTAACACCATCTCCAAACGGACTCAAATGAGATTCCACATCACCCACGCCACCTAGGAGTTCCATCTGGTGCATCCAAAACGATTTCTGAGCCTATAGTACGCTCAAGCGCAAACCGCGGCACCGATCTTGCGCCAAGATTAGCACTATCTCCAAACGGACCAAACTAGCTTCCAGCTTGACCTTCATCACCTAGGAGTACCATCCGTGCGTCCAAAACGATTTCTAAGCGTATGGTATGTTCAGCGCAAACAATGCACCTATCATGCACTAACACAAACACCATCTCCAAACAGACCGAACAAGATTCCACATGACCCACGCCCCCAAAGAGTTTCATCGGTGTGTCCAAAACGATATCTCGAGCCTATGGTACGCTTACGCAAAAACCGCGCCCCCTATCTTCCACTAACACTAACACCATCTCCAAACGGACCGAATGAGATTCCACATGACCCACGTCACCTAGGAGCTCCATCGGGTGCATCCAAAATGATTTCCGAGCCTATGGTACGCTCGATGCAAACCGCAACCGATCTTGCATCAAGATTAACACTATCTCCAAACGGACCAAAACGAGCTTCCAGCTGAGCTTCATCACCTAGGAGTACCATCAAAAGGCCCAAAATGATTTCTCGAGCCTATGGTATGTTCAGCGCAAACCATGCACCTATCTTGCACTAACACTAACACCATCTCCAAACGGACCGAATGAGATTCCACATCACCCACGTCACCTAGGAGTTCCATCTGGTGCATCCAAAACGATTTCTGAGCCTATGGTACGCTTCAAGCAAACTGCGCACCGATCTTGCGCCAAGATTAGCACTATCTCCAAACGGACCAAAACTAGTTTCCAGTTGAGCTTCATCACCTAGGATTACCATCCGTGCGCCCAAAACAATTTCTATGCCTATGGTATGTTCAACGCAAACCATGCACCTATCTTGCACTAACACAAACACCATCTCCAAACGGACCTAACGAGATTCCACATGACCCATGTCACCTAGGAGTTCCATCTGGTGTGTCCAATACGATTTCGCTATGGCTATGGTACGTTCAAGCAAAGCGCACACCGATCTTGCGTCAAGATTAGCACTATCTCCAAACGGACCAAAACTAGCGCCCACTTGAGCTTCACCTAGAGTATCATCGGGTGCGTTCTAAACCATATCTGAGCCTATGGTACGCTTGGTGCAAACCGCACCTATCTTGCACTCACACTAACACCATCTCCAAACGGAACAACGAGATTCCACATGACCCACGCCACGTAGGAGTTCCATCAAAAGGCCCAAAATGATATATGAGCCTATGGTATGTATGGCGCAAACCGTGCACCTATCTTGCAAACCGTGCACTATCTTGCACTAACACTAACACCATCTCTAAATGGACCGAACGAGATTCCACATGACCCACGTCACCTAGGAGCTCCATCGGGTGTGTCCAAAATGATTTCCGAGCCTATGGTACGCTCGACGCAAAACCGCACACCGATCATGCATCAAGATTAACACTATGTCCAAACGGACCAAAACGAGCTTCCAGCTTGAGCTTCATCACCTTGGAGTACCAACGGGTGCGTCCAAAATGATTTCTCGAGCCTATGGTATGTTCAGCGCAAACCGTTCACCTATCTTGCATCAACACTAACACCATCTCCAAACGGACCGAACAAGATTCCATATGACCCACGTAACCTAGGAGGTCCATCGGGTGCGTCCAAAACGATATCTGAGCCTCTGGTACGTTTGGAGAAAACCGTGCCCCTATCTTGTACTAACACTAACACCATATCCAAACGGACCGAATGAGATTCCACATGACCCACGCCACCTAGGAGCTCCATCGGGTGCGGCCCAAAATGATTTCCGAGCCTATGGTACGCTCGACGCAACTCAGCACCGATCTTGCATCAAGATTAACACTATCTCCAAACGGACCAAAACGAAGCTTCCAGCTTTAGCTTCATACCTAGGAGTACCATCGGGTGCGTCCCAAAACGATTTCTGAGCCTATGGTATGTTTAGCGCAAACCCGCTCACCTATCTTGCACTAACACTAACACCATCTCCAAACGGACCGAATGAGATTCCACATCACCCACGCCACCTAGGAGTTCCATCTGGTGCATCCAAAACGATTTCTGAGCCTATGGTACGCTTCGGCGCAAACCGCGCACACCGATCTTGCGTCAAGATTAGCACTATCTCCAAACGGACCGAAACTAGCTTCCAGCTTGACCTTCATCACCTAGGAGTACCATCCGGTGCGGCCCAAAACGATTTCTAAGCGTATGGTATGTTCAGCGCAAACAATGCACCTATCATGCACTAACACAAACACCATCTCCAAACAGACCGAAACAAGATTCCACATGACCCACGCCCCCAAAGAGTTTCATCGGTGTGTCCAAAACGATATCTGAGCCTATGGTACGCTTTGGCGCAAACCGCCCCTATCTTCCACTAACACTAACACCATCTCCAAACGGACCGAATGAGATTCCACATGACCCACGCCACCTAGGAGCTCCATCGGTGCGCCCAAAATGATTTCCGAGCCTATGGTACGCTCGATGCAAACCGCAAAACCGATCTTGCATCAAGATTAACACTATCTCCAAACGGACCAAAACGAGCTTCCAGTTGAGCTTCATCACCTAGGAGTACCATCGGGTGCGTCCAAAATGATTTCTGAGCCTATGGTATGTTCAGCGCAAACCATGCACCTATCTTGCACTAACACTAACACCATCTCCAAACGGACCGAATGAGATTCCACATCACCCACGTCACCTAGGAGTTCCATCTGGTGCATCCAAAACGATTTCTGAGCCTATGGTACGCTTTCGGCGCAAACCGTGCGTGCACCGATCTTGCGTCAAGATTAGCACTATCTCCAAACGGACCAAACTAGCTTCCAGCTTGAGCTTCATCACCTAGGATTACCATCCGGCAAGGCCCAAAACAGTTTCTTTGCCTATGGAATGTTCAGCGCAAACCATGCACCTATCTTGCACTAACACAAACACCATCTCCAAACGGACCGAACGAGATTCCACATGACCCATGTCACCTAGGAGTTCCATCTGGTGTGTCCAATACGATTTCGTTGGCTATGGTACGCTCAAGCGCAAAGCGCGCACCGATCTTGCGGCCAAGATTAGCACTATCTCCAAACGGACCGAAACTAGCGTCCCACTTGAGCTTCGCCACCTAGGAGTATCATCGGGTGCGTTCTAAACCATATCTCGAGCCTATGGTACGCTTGGTGCAAACCGCACCTATCTTGCACTCACACTAACACCATCTCCAAACGGAACAACGAGATTCCACATGACCCACGCCACGTAGGAGTTCCATCGGTGCGCCCAAAATGATATATGAGCCTATGGTATGTATGGCGCAAACTGCACCTATCTTGCAAACCGTGCACTATCTTGCACTAACACTAACACCATCTCTAAATGGACCGAACGAGATTCCACATGACCCACGCCACCTAGGAGCTCCATCGGGTGTGTCCAAAATGATTTCCGAGCCTATGGTACGTTCGACGCAAACCGTGCACCGATCATGCATCAAGATTAACACTATGTCCAAACGGACCAAAACGAGCTTCCAGTTGAGCTTCGTCACCTTGGAGTACCAACGGGTGCGTCCAAAATGATTTCTGAGCCTATGGTATGTTCAGCGCAAACCGTTCACCTATCTTGCATCAACACTAACACCATCTCCAAACGGACCAACAAGATTCCATATGACCCACGTAACCTAGGAGGTCCATCGGTGCGCCCAAAACGATATCTCGAGCCTCTCGTACGCTTTGGAAAAACCGTGCCCCTATCTTGTACTAACACTAACACCATATCCAAACGGACCGAATGAGATTCCACATGACCCACGTCACCTAGGAGCTCCATCGGGTGCGTCCAAAATGATTTCCGAGCCTATGGTACGTTCGACGCAAACTGTGCACCGATCTTGCATCAAGATTAACACTATCTCCAAACTGACCAAAACGAGCTTCCAGTTGAGCTTTGTTACCTAGGAGTACCATCGGGTGCGTCCAAAATGATTTCTGAGCCTATGGTATGTTTAGCGCAAACCGCTTCACCTATCTTGCACTAACACTAACACCATCTCCAAACGGACCGAATGAGATTCCACATCACCCACGCCACCTAGGAGTTCCATCTGGTGCATCCAAAACGATTTCTGAGCCTATGGTACGCTTTGCGCAAACCGCACCGATCTTGCGTCAAGATTAGCACTATCTCCAAACGGACCAAACTAGCTTCCAGCTTGACCTTCATCACCTAGGAGTACCATCCGGTGCGGCCCAAAACGATTTCTAAGCGTATGGTATGTTCAGCGCAAACAATGCACCTATCATGCACTAACACAAACACCATCTCCAAACAGACCGAACAAGATTCCACATGACCCACGTCCCCAAAGAGTTTCATCGGGTGTGTCCAAAACGATATTCGAGCCTATGGTACGCTTGCGCAAAACCGTGCCCCTATCTTCCACTAACACTAACACCATCTCCAAACGGACCGAATGAGATTCCACATGACCCACGCCACCTAGGAGCTCCATCGGTGCGCCCAAAATGATTTCCGAGCCTATGGTACGCTCGATGCAAACCGTGCACCGATCTTGCATCAAGATTAACACTATCTCCAAACGGACCAAAACGAGCTTCCAGCTTGAGCTTCATCACCTAGGAGTACCATCGGTGCGCCCAAAATGATTTCTGAGCCTATGGTATGTTCAGCGCAAAACCATGCACCTATCTTGCACTAACACTAACACCATCTCCAAACGGACCGAATGAGATTCCACATCACCCACGTCACCTAGGAGTTCCATCTGGTGCATCCAAAACGATTTCTGAGCCTATGGTACGCTCGCGCGCAAACTGCACCCGATCTTGCGCCAAGATTAGCACTATCTCCAAACGGACCGAAACTAGTTTCCAGTTGAGCTTCATCACCTAGGATTACCATCCGGTGCGTCCAAAACAATTTCTATGCCTATGGTATGTTCAGCGCAAACCATGCACCTATCTTGCACTAACACAAACACCATCTCCAAACGGACCGAACGAGATTCCACATGACCCATGTCACCTAGGAGTTCCATCTGGTGTGTCAATACGATTTCGTTGGCTATGGTACGCTCGCGCAAAGCGCACCCATCTTGCGTCCAAGATTAGCACTATCTCCAAACGGACCAAAACTAGCGCCCACTTGAGCTTCGCCCAGCCTAGGAGTATCATCGGGTGCGCTTCTAAACCATATCTCGAGCCTATGGTACGTTTGGTGCAAACCGTGCACCTATCTTGCACTCACACTAACACCATCTCCAAACGGAACAACGAGATTCCACATGACCCACGTCACGTAGGAGTTCCATCGGGTGCGTCCAAAATGATATATGAGCCTATGGTATGTATGGCGCAAACCGTGCACCTATCTTGCAAACCGTGCACTATCTTGCACTAACACTAACACCATCTCTAAATGGACCGAACGAGATTCCACATGACCCACGTCACCTAGGAGCTCCATCGGGTGTGTCCAAAATGATTTCCGAGCCTATGGTACGTTCGACGCAAACCGTGCACCGATCATGCATCAAGATTAACACTATGTCCAAACGGACCAAAACGAGCTTCCAGTTGAGCTTCGTCACCTTGGAGTACCAACGGGTGCGTCCAAAATGATTTCTGAGCCTATGGTATGTTCAGCGCAAACCGTTCACCTATCTTGCATCAACACTAACACCATCTCCAAACGGACCGAACAAGATTCCATATGACCCACGTAACCTAGGAGGTCCATCGGGTGCGTCCAAAACGATATCTGAGCCTCTGGTACGTTTGGAGAAAACCGTGCCCCTATCTTGTACTAACACTAACACCATATCCAAACAGACCGAATGAGATTCCACATGACCCACGTCACCTAGGAGCTCCATCGGGTGCGTCCAAAATGATTTCCGAGCCTATGGTACGTTCGACGCAAACTGTGCACCGATCTTGCATCAAGATTAACACTATCTCCAAACTGACCAAAACGAGCTTCCAGTTTAGCTTCGTTACCTAGGAGTACCATCGGGTGCGTCCAAAACGATTTCTGAGCCTATGGTATGTTTAGCGCAAACCGTTCACCTATCTTGCACTAACACTAACACCATCTCCAAACGGACCGAATGAGATTCCACATCACCCACGTCACCTAGGAGTTCCATCTGGTGCATCCAAAACGATTTCTGAGCCTATGGTACGTTCGGCGCAAACCGTGCACCGATCTTGCGTCAAGATTAGCACTATCTCCAAACGGACCGAAACTAGCTTCCAGTTGACCTTCATCACCTAGGAGTACCATCCGGTGCGTCCAAAACGATTTCTAAGCGTATGGTATGTTCAGCGCAAACAATGCACCTATCATGCACTAACACAAACACCATCTCCAAACAGACCGAACAAGATTCCACATGACCCACGTCCCCAAAGAGTTTCATCGGGTGTGTCCAAAACGATATCTGAGCCTATGGTACGTTTGGCGCAAACCGTGCCCCTATCTTCCACTAACACTAACACCATCTCCAAACGGACCGAATGAGATTCCACATGACCCACGTCACCTAGGAGCTCCATCGGGTGCGTCCAAAATGATTTCCGAGCCTATGGTACGTTCGATGCAAACCGTGCACCGATCTTGCATCAAGATTAACACTATCTCCAAACGGACCAAAACGAGCTTCCAGTTGAGCTTCATCACCTAGGAGTACCATCGGGTGCGTCCAAAATGATTTCTGAGCCTATGGTATGTTCAGCGCAAACCATGCACCTATCTTGCACTAACACTAACACCATCTCCAAACGGACCGAATGAGATTCCACATCACCCACGTCACCTAGGAGTTCCATCTGGTGCATCCAAAACGATTTCTGAGCCTATGGTACGCTCGGCGCAAACCGTGCACCGATCTTGCGTCAAGATTAGCACTATCTCCAAACGGACCGAAACTAGCTTCCAGTTGAGCTTCATCACCTAGGATTACCATCCGGTGCGTCCAAAACAGTTTCTATGCCTATGGAATGTTCAGCGCAAACCATGCACCTATCTTGCACTAACACAAACACCATCTCCAAACGGACCGAACGAGATTCCACATGACCCATGTCACCTAGGAGTTCCATCTGGTGTGTCCAATACGATTTCGTTGGCTATGGTACGTTCGGCGCAAAGCGTGCACCGATCTTGCGTCAAGATTAGCACTATCTCCAAACGGACCGAAACTAGCGTCCACTTGAGCTTCATCACCTAGGAGTATCATCGGGTGCGCTTCTAAACCATATCTCGAGCCTATGGTACGTTTGGTGCAAACCGTGCACCTATCTTGCACTCACACTAACACCATCTCCAAACGGAACAACGAGATTCCACATGACCCACGCCACGTAGGGGAGTTCCATCGGGTGGCCAAAATGATATATGAGCCTATGGTATGTATGGCGCAAACTGCACCCTATCTTGCAAACCGTGCACCATCTTGCACTAACACTAACACCATCTCTAAATGGACCGAACGAGATTCCACATGACCCACGCCACCTAGGAGCTCCATCGGTGTGTCCAAAATGATTTCCGAGCCTATGGTACGCTCGACGCAAACCGCAACCCATCATGCATCAAGATTAACACTATGTCCAAACGGACCAAAACGAGCTTCTAGTTGAGCTTCGTCACCTTGGAGTACCAACGGGTGCGGCCCAAAATGATTTCTGAGCCTATGGTATGTTCAGCGCAAACCGTTCACCTATCTTGCATCAACACTAACACCATCTCCAAACGGACCGAACAAGATTCCATATGACCCACGTAACCTAGGAGGTCCATCGGGTGCGTCCAAAACGATATCTGAGCCTCTGGTACGTTTCGAGAAAACCGTGCACCTATCTTGCACTAACACTAACACCATATCCAAACAGACCGAACAAGATTCCACATGACCCACGTCACCTAGGAGCTCCATCGGGTGCGTCCAAAATGATTTCCGAGCCTATGGTACGTTCGACGCAAACTGTGCACCGATCTTGCATCAAGATTAACACTATCTCCAAACTGACCAAAACGAGCTTCCAGTTGAGCTTCGTTACCTAGGAGTACCATCGGGTGCGTCCAAAATGGTTTCTGAGCCTATGGTATGTTTAGCGCAAACCGTTCACCTATCTTGCACTAACACTAACACCATCTCCAAACGGACTGAATGAGATTCCACATCACCCACGTCACCTAGCAGTTCCATCTGGTGCATCCAAAACGATTTATGAGCCTATGGTACGTTCAGCGCAAACCGTGCACCGATCTTGCGTCAAGATTAGCACTATCTCCAAACGGACCGAAACTAGCTTCCAGTTGACCTTCATCACCTAGGAGTACCATCCGGTGCGTCCAAAACGATTTCTAAGCGTATGGTATGTTCAGCGCAAACAATGCACCTATCATGCACTAACACAAACACCATCTCCAAACAGACCGAACAAGATTCCACATGACCCACGTCCCCAAAGAGTTTCATCGGGTGTGTCCAAAACGATATCTGAGCTTATGGTACGTTTGGCGCAAACCGTGCCCCTATCTTGCACTAACACTAACACCATCTCCAAACGGACCGAATGAGATTCCACATGACCCACGTCACCTAGGAGCTCCATCGGGTGCGTCCAAAATGATTTCCGAGCCTATGGTACGTTCGATGCAAACCGTGCACCCATCTTGCATCAAGATTAACACTATCTCCAAACAGACCAAAACGAGCTTCCAGTTGAGCTTCATCACCTAGGAGTACCATCGGGTGCGTCCAAAATGATTTCTGAGCCTATGGTATGTTCAGCGCAAACCATGCACCTATCTTGCACTAACACTAACACCATCTCCAAACGGACCGAATGAGATCCCACATCACCCACGTCGCCTAGGAGTTCCATCTGGTGCATCCAAAACGATTTCTGAGCCTATGGTCCGTTCGGCGCAAACCGTGCTCCTATCTTGCAAACCGTGCACTATCTTGCACTAACACTAACACCATCTCTAAATCGACCGAACGAGATTCCACATGACCCACGTCACCTAGGAGCTCCATCGGGTGTGTCTAAAATGATTTCCGAGCCTATGGTACGTTCGACGCAAACCGCAAAATTCAGATCATGCATCAAGATTAACACTATGTCCAAACAGACCAAAACGAGCTTCCAGCTTGAGCTTCATTCACCTTGGTACCAATCAATGGGTGCGTCCAAAAGGATTTCTGAGCCTATGGTATGTTCAAGCAAACCGCTTCACCTATCTTGCATCAACACTAACACCATCTCCAAATAGACCGAACAAGATTCCATATGACCCACGTAACCTAGGAGGTCCATCGGGTGCGGCCCAAAATGATATCTCGAGCCTATGGTACGCTTTGGCGCAAACCGCACACCTATCTTGCACTAACACTAACACCATATCCAAACAGACCAAACAAGATTCCACATGACCCACGCCACCTAGGAGTACCATCGGTGCGCGCCCAAATGATGATATGGAGCCTATGGTACGTTTGGCGCAAACCGTGCACCTATCTTGAGTCAAGATTAGAACTATCTCCAAACGGAACAAAACTAGCTTCACATGACCTTCACGCCACCACGGAGTACCATCAAAAAGCGTTCAAACGATATCTCGAGCCTATGGTACATTTGGCGTAAACTGCACCTATCTTGCACTAACACTAACACCATATCCGAACAAGATTCCACATGACCCACGTCACCTAGGAGGTCCATCGGGTGCGTCCAAAAACGATATCTCGAGCCTATGGTACGCTTACGCAAACCGCACACCGATCTTGCACTAACACTAACACCCGTCTCTAAACGGACCAACGAGATTCCACATGACCCACGCGTCACCTAGGAGCTCCATCGGTGCGCCCAAAACGATTTTCGAGCCTATGGTACGTTCGGCGAAAATCGTGCCCCGATCTAGCGTCAAGATTACCACTATCTCCAAACGGAATGAAACTAGCTTTCACTTGAGCTTCATCACCTAGGAGTACCATCGGGTGCGTCCAAAACGATATTGGAGCCTATGGTACGTTTGGCGCAAACCGTGCACCTATCTTGAGTCAAGTTTAGCACTATCTCCAAACGGAACGAAACTAGCTTCCACTTGAGCTTTGTCACCACGGAGTACCATCGGGTGCGTTCTAAACGATATCGAGCCTATGGTACATTTGGCGCAAACTGTGCACCTATCTTGCACTAACACTAACACGATATCCAAACAGACCGAACAAGATTCCACATGACCCACGTCACCTTGGAGGTCCATCGGGTGCGTCCAAAACGATATCTGAGCCTTTGGTACGTTTGGCGCAAACCGTGCACCGATCTTGCACTAACACAAACATCATCTCCAAATGGACCGAACGAGATTTCACATGACCCACGTCACCTAGGAGTTCCACCTGGTGCGTCCAAAATGATTTCTGAGCCTATGGTATGTTCGGCGCAAACCGTGCACTGATCTTGCGTCAAGATTAGCACTATCTCCAAACGGACCGAAACTAGCTTCCAATTGAATTTCATCACCTAGCAGTACCATCGGGTGCGTCCAAAACGATTTCTGAGCCTATGGTATGTTCAGCGCAAACCGTGCACCTATCTTGCACTAACACAAACACCATCTCCAAACGGACCGAACGAGATTCCACATGACCCATGTCACCTAGGAGTTCCATCTGGTGCGTCCCAATACGATTTCGAGCCTATGGTACGCTCGGGCGCAAAGCGCAAAACCGATCTTGCATCAAGATTAGCACTATCTCCAAACGGACCAAACTAGCTTCCACTTGAGCTTCATCACCTAGGAGTATCATCTGGTGTGTTCTAAACCATATTGGAGCCTACGTATACGTTAAAGCGCAAACCGTGCACCTAGCTTGCACTCAAGATTAGCACTATCTCCAAACGGACCAAACTAGCTTCCACTTGAGCTTCGTCACCTAGGAGTACCATCGGTGCGTTCTAAACCATATCTGAGCCTATGGTACGTTTGGAGCAAACCGTTCACCTATCTTGCACTCACACTGACACCATCTCCAAACGGACCAACGAGATTCCACAAGACACACATCACCAAAGAGTTTCATCAGGTGCGTCCAAAACGATATCTGAGCCTATGGTACGTTTGGCGCAAACCGTGCACCTATCTTGCACTAACACTAACACCATCTCCAAACGGACCGAACGAGATTCCACGTTACCCACGTCACCTAGGAGCTCCATCGGGTGCGTCCAAAATGATTTCCGAGCCTATGGTACGTTCGACTTAAACCGTGCACCGATCTTGCATCTAGATTAACACTATTTCCAAACGGACCAAAACGAGCTTCCAGTTGAGCTTCGTCACCTAGGAGTACCATCGGGTGCGTCCAAAACGATTTCTGAGCCTATGGTATGTTTAGCGCAAACCGTTCACCTATCTTGCACTGATACTAACACCATCTCCAAACGGACCGAATGACATTCCACATGACCCACGTCACCTAGGAGTTCCATCTGGTGCATCCAAAACGATTTCTGAGCCTATGGTTCAGCGCAAACCGTGCACCGATCTTGGATCAAGATTAGCACTATCTCCAAACAGACCGAAACTAGCTTCCAGTTGAGCTTCGTCACCTAGGAGTACCATCGGGTGCGTCCAAAACGATTTCTGACCCTATGGTATGTTCAGCGCAAACCATGCACCTATCTTGCACAAACACTAACACCATCTCAATACGGACTGAATGAGATTCCATATGACCCACGTCACCTAGGAGTTCCATCTGGTGCATCCAAAACGATTTATGAGCCTATGGTACGTTCGGCGCAAACTGTGCACCGGTCTTGCATCAAGATTAGCACTATCTCCAAACGGACCAAAACTTGCTTCCAGTTGAGCTTGGTCACCTAGGAGTACCATCGGGTGCGTCCAAAATGATTTCTGTGCCTATGGTATGTTCAGCGCAAACCGTGCACCTATCTTGCACTAACACAAACACCATCTCCAAACGGACCGAACGAGATTCCACATGACCCACGTCACCTAGGAGTTCCATCTGGTGCATCCAAAACGATATCTGAGCCTATGCTACGTTTGGCGCAAATCGTGCACCAATCTTGCACTAACACTAACACCATTTTCAAACGGACCGAACGAGATTCCACATGACCCATGTCACCTAGGTGGTCCATCGGGTGCGTTCTAAACGATATCTGAGCCTATGGTACGTTTGGCGCAAACCATGCACCAATCTTGCACTAACACTAACACCATCTCCAAACGGACCGAACGAGATTCCAAATGACCCACGTCACCTAGGAGTTCCATCTAGTGCGTCCAAAACGATTTATAATCCTATGGTACGGTCGGCGCAAACCGTGCACCGATATTGCGTCAAGATTAGCACTATCTCCAAACGGACCAAAACTAGCTTCCAGTTGAGCTTCGTCACCTAGGAGTACCATCGGGTGCGTCCAAAACAATTTTCTGTGCCTATGGTATGTTCAGCGCAAACCGTGCACCTATCTTGCACTAACACAAACACCATCTCCAAACGGACCGAACGAGATTCCACATGACCCATGTCACCTAGGAGTTCCATCTGGTGCATCCAAAACGATATCTGAGCCTATGGTACGTTTGGCGCAAATCGTGCACCAATCTTGCACTAACACTAACACCATTTCTAAACGGACCGAACAAGATTCTGATGAGGACATCAACACCGATCATACATCCACGCCGTCCACGCCGACACCTGCTGGTCCTATTACCCGTGCTCGTGCTCGAACACTTAATCATCAAGTGAGTTCCTTCTTGAGCTCTTGTCCATCCTGTTTAGATCTTGGAGACACGTGCACTCTTGTTTTGATTAGGAATCAAGGAGAAGACCGAAAGGGAAAAGGATTCGCGTAGGCTGGATTCGGACTGCAGCACACCTCCAACTTGCGACGGTCGCCACGGTTACATACGGAGACGGATTGGGGTGATTCTGGACTTGTTGGAAAGCTAATAAAGTCTACTTTCATACGGATCTGACCTCATACTCATACCTGCTCAGAAACGGCATCAAAAGTCCAAAAATCACCGAGAGGTCTATTCTGTCCAGGGTGCTGCGCCACCTTAAGTTAGCCCAATGGGCTTGTATCGTTTAGAGTCCAGTAGGGACGCGTCCTAGGGTTGGAGCACGACCCAAACTCTCTTGTGGTCGTCCTCCACACGTCATATACCCCTTAGCCGCCACCAGGAACACTTGGGGTTTTGTTTAGAACAAGTTTAGCCTTTGCTACTTGCTTGTAGGCGCGCGTGCTGATCCAGCCGCCCGTCTCCTTGTCTTCGGAACCCCACTCATCATAAGATTCAGTTTGAGGCTTTCAATTTCATCTTGCAAATTCAGTGCTTGTTTCCTTGTTCTTGCTAGTTCTTCGATTGCTTGCAGGACGGGAGCCCTAGTGGCTGGTTGTCGCGCCCACAAGATCGTGACGGCTTTTGGAGGTGGTGTATCGGGTTGCTAAGGCGCGGTCTTGAAGGCTGTAGTCGGGCCGTGAACGCCATCTCGATCCACCAAATCGAGTGATCTCACGCCTCATCGAAAGATCGTCCATAAACCCTAGCGGTTCATATCAATTGGTAATCGAGCAAGGTTTATCGGTGAGAGACTTGTAATTCTTCGCTGTTTTTATTTTTCCTACAGTCCAAAAAAAGCCAAAAAAAATAGTAGATTAGTTTCCTACAATCCTATAGACCTTTGGGCCGTGGCTAGTGCTACCTAGTTAGGGCTTGTTGAGTCGTCGGTTGCATCGGTTGTGTCAAGTTGCTGGTCTTAGTTTTAGTCCTTTAGAGTTTCGAGTTCTTGTCACGCTCTATCACAACACGCTATCTATCATATAGTCTCTCTGTTGGCGAATCCAAGTAGGGTTTGAAGTTTGAATCGGACAAGGAATCGGCTGTTCCTCTCTGTTGGCCGAATCCAAGTAGGTTTTCAAGTTTGAGTCGGATCAAGGAATCGGGTATTCCTCGCTGTTGGCCAAGTCCGAGTAGAATTGGAAGTTCCAATCGGACGAGGAATCAGTTCACTCTAGAGAGAAAGAGAGAGAGAGTGTGTGTGCTGAGTTACTCTTTGGGAGTGTTCTTGTTCATATAATCAGTTTTGAGTGCCCCCTAAAAAAAATTATTCAAAAAAAAAGAAAAAAAAGAGAGAAAGAAGCAAAAGAAAAGAAGAGAAAGGGGCTGATCTTAGAGATTTTTCGTTCACTTCGGGTGGTGTGTTGTGCTCTCCTTTGTGTCCAGGCTCGCGTCTCTAGCACGGTCTAGACTAGGACCAGCACAGTATCAGGGTTGAACGATTATTCAGCTTGCTTTTTGTAACTAACGTGGTGCTAGTTCGCTCCTTGTTTCAGCCCACCTATAGCTCCACATATTCTACAGCTTGACAGGTCTCGTGTCATGGCACCGATACACTTCATCCATTGCTGCAGACTTGTTGGTAGATGACCCCTCCCACGAGCAAGGTAAGAACTTGTGTAATAGGTGGAGAGTGAGCGACTTGCTGTAGCTACATCCTAGTAGTTGTAGGGCTTTTATTTCTTCACTTGTCTTCTTGTTGTCTTTGCCTTTGAAGCATGACAGGTCAGCGAAGATAACCAAATTCCACATTCGCCTCGCACAAAGGGCATCATACAACATTTTGAAAGGAAAGTGAAGTTGCACACGGAGGGACTTGATAATGACTTGCAGGTGACAAATGACAAACTTGGGCAGTTGGAGGCTACGCAGATTGCCGCAAACAACAAGCTTGCAGGTTTGGAGCAGTCCATTGCTAGTGTGGACAAAAGCCTTGCTGCTCTGCTGAGGCGTTTTGATGACCTCCACAACAATGATAAAGACCAGCATAAAGAAGAAAAGAAGGAGGAAGATCGAGAGGATGGTAGTTATGATGAAGAATACACAGGTGATACTGAACATGATGATCGAGACACTCGTGATCGACGTCGCCTACGTCACAACCGTAGAGGTATGGGTGGCCGCCGCCGACGCGAGGTACACAATAATGATGATGCTTTCAGTAAGATTAAATTTAAAATACCTCCTTTTGATGGAAAATATGACCCTGATGCATACATTACTTGGGAGATTGCTGTTGATCAAAAGTTTGCATGCCATGAATTTCCTGAGAACACACGTGTTAGGGCTGCTACTAGTGAGTTCACAGATTTTGCTTCTGTTTGGTGGATTGAATATGGCAAGAAAAATTCTAATAACATACCTAAAACTTGGGATGCGCTGAAACGAGCCATGAGAGCTAGATTTGTTCCATCTTACTATGCCCGTGATATGATAAATAAGTTGCAGCAATTGAGACAAGGTTCTAAAAGTGTAGAAGAATACTATCAGGAATTACAAACGGGTATGTTGCGTTGTAAATTAGAGGAGGATGAGGAACCTGCTATGGCTAGATTTTTAGGTGGGTTAAATCGGGAAATTCAGGATATCCTCGCTTACAAAGAATACAATAACGTAACCAAACTGTTTCATCTTGCTTGTAAAGCTGAACGGGAAGTGCAGGGACGACGTGCTAGCGCAAGGACTAATGTTTCTGCAGGGAAAGCTAGTTCATGGCAGCCACAAGACGCGTCTACAACTCCGTCTACACACGCATTCCTACGCCTTCATCTAGTGACAAGACTCGAGCTGCCCCCACCAATTCAGTAGCGAAGACAGCGCAAAAGCCGGCTGCGAGTACTTCATCCGTGGCATCGACAGGTAGAACAAGCAACATACAATGTCATCGGTGCAAGGGATATGGCCATATGATGCGTGACTGCCCAAACAAGCGTGTTATGATTGTCAAAGATGATGGTGAGTGTTCATCTGCTAGTGATTTTGATGAAGATACACTTGCATTGCTTGTGGCTGACTATGCAGGTAGTGAGGAACACATAGAAGAACACATTAATGCAGGTGACGCGGAGCACTATGAGAGCTTGATTGTACAGCGAGTGCTTAGTGCACAAATGGAGAAGGCGGAGCAAAATCAGCGACACACTTTATTCCAAACAAAGTGTGTCATCAAGGAGCGTTCGTGCCGCATGATCATTGATGGAGGTAGCTGCAACAACTTGACAAGTAGCGACATGGTACAGAAGCTCGCCCTCACCACCAAACCACACCCCCATCCCTACTACATCCAATGGCTGAACAACAGTGGTAAGGCAAAGGTAACGAGACTGGTGCGAATCGATTTTGCCATCGGATCATACAAAGATATTGTTGAATGTGATGTTGTGCCTATGCAAGCTTGCAATATTCTGCTAGGTAGACCATGGCAATTTGATAGAGATTCGATGCATCATGGTTGATCAAATCAATATTCGTTTCTATACCATGATCGAAAAATTGTGTTGCATCCTATGTCTCCTGAAGCTATTATGCAATCTGATGTTACTAAGGCTGCAAAAGCAAAGAGCGAGAGTGACAAATCTGTTGTTGATGACAAAGATGAGATAAAATTGAAAGGACATTGTATGCTTGCTACAAAATCTGATATTAATGAGTTCAATGCATCCACCTCTGTTGCTTATGCTTTGGTATGCAAGGATGCTTTGATTTCATTTGAGGATATGCAACGTTTTTTGCCCCCCTGCTGTTGCTAACATTTTGCAGGAGTATTCTGATGTGTTTCCCATTGAGATACCAGCGGGCTGCCACCAATACGAGGGATTGAGCACCAAATTGATCTTATCCTGGAGCATCTTTGCCAAACCGTATGCCATACAGGACAAATCCGAGGAAACGAAGGAAATTCAGCGACAAGTGCAAGAACTACTAGACAAAGGTTATGTGCGTGAGTCTCTTAGTCCTTGTGCTGTTCCAGTGATTTTAGTGCCTAAGAAAGATGGAACATGGCGCATGTGTGTTGATTGTAGGGCTATTAATAATATCACCATTCGATATCGACACCCTATTCCACGATTAGATGATATGCTTGATGAATTGAGTGGTGCTGTTGTGTTTTCAAAGGTTGATTTGCGTAGTGGGTACCACCAGATTCGTATGAAATTGGGAGATGAATGGAAAACTGCTTTCAAAACCAAGTTCGGTCTATATGAGTGGTTAGTCATGCCTTTTGGGTTAACTAATGCACCTAGTACTTTCATGAGATTAATGAACGAGGTTTTGCGTGCTTTCATTGGGAAATTTGTTGTCGTCTACTTTGATGATATACTGATTTATAGCAAATCCATGGATGAACACCTTGATCACTTACGTGCTGTTTTCAATGCTCTACGTGATGCACGTTTGTTTGGTAACCTTGAGAAGTGCACTTTCTGCACCGGATCGAGTATCGCTTTCTTGGCTATGTTGTCACTCCACAGGAATTGAGGTTGATAAAGCCAAGGTGGAAGCTATACAAGGATGGCCTGTACCCACGACGGTCACACAAGTGCGGAGTTTCCTAGGACTTGCTGGTTTCTATCGCCGTTTTGTGAAGGACTTCAGCACCATTGCTGCACCATTGAATGAGCTTACAAAGAAGGGAGTGCCCTTTTCTTGGGGCAAAGCACAAGAGCACGCCTTCCATGTGCTGAAAGATAAGTTAACACATGCACCTCTACTCCAACTCCCTGATTTTAATAAGACTTTCGAGCTTGAATGTGATGCGAGTGGAATTGGATTGGGTGGTGTTTTGTTACAAGAAGGAAAACCTGTTGCATACTTTAGTGAGAAATTGAGCGGGCCTATTCTTAATTATTCTACATATGATAAGGAATTATATGCTCTAGTGCGGACATTAGAAACATGGCAGCATTATTTGTGGCCCAAAGAATTTGTTATACATTCTGATCATGAATCTTTGAAGCATATTCGTAGTCAAGGAAAACTGAATCGTAGACATGCAAAATGGGTTGAATTTATTGAATCTTTTCCTTATGTTATCAAACACAAGAAAGGGAAGGATAATATCATTGCAGATGCATTGTCTAGGAGATATACTTTGCTGAATCAACTTGATTACAAGATCTTTGGGTTAGAAACAATTAAAGACCGATATGCTCATGATGCTGATTTTAAAGAAGTGCTGCTGCATTGTAAAGATGGGAAAACGTGGAACAAATTCATCCTCAATGATGGGTTTGTGTTTAGAGCTAACAAGCTATGTATTCCAGCTAGCTCCGTTAAGCTTGTTGTTGCTGCAGGAAGCGCATGGAGGTGGCTTGATGGGGCATTTTGGAGCGAAGAAGACGGAGGACATTCTTGCTGGTCATTTCTTTTGGCCAAAGATGCGACGAGACGTGGAGAGATTTGTTGCTCGCTGCACAACATGTCAAAAGGCTAAGTCCCGGTTGAATCCACACGGTTTGTATATGCCTCTTCCTGTTCCTAGTGCTCCTTGGGAGGATATTTCTATGGATTTTGTGTTGGGATTGCCACGGACTAGGAAAGGGGCGAGATAGTGTTTTTGTGGTTGTGGATGGATTCTCTAAAATGGCACATTTCATACCATGTCATAAAACTGATGATGCTACAAATATTGCTGATTTGTTCTTTCGAGAGTTGTTCGCTTGCATGGTGTGCCAAATACAATTGTTTCTGATCGTGATGCTAAATTTCTTAGCCATTTTTGGAGAACTTTATGGGCCAAATTGGGGACTAAGCTTTTATTTTCCACCACTTGTCACCCCCAAACTGATGGTCAAACTGAAGTTGTGAATAGAACTTTGTCTACTATGTTAAGGACTGTTTTAAAGAAGAATATTAAGATGTGGGAAGATTGTTTGCCTCATATTGAGTTTGCTTATAATCGTTACTGCATTCTACTACGAAGATGTGTCCCTTTGAGATTGTTTATGGCTTGTTACCACGTGCTCCTATTGATTTAATGCCATTGCCAAGTTCTGAAAAGTTGAATTTTGATGCTAAGCAACGTGCTGAATTGATGCTAAAACTACATGAAACCACTAAAGAAAACATAGAGCGCATGAATGCTAAGTACAAATTTGCTGGAGATAAAGGTAGAAGGGAATTGATTCTTGAACCTGGAGATTTGGTTTGGTTGCATTTGCGAAAGGATAGGTTTCCTGAATTAAGAAAATCTAAATTGATGTCTAGAGCGGATGGTCCTTTTAAAGTGATGCAACGAATAAATGAGAATGCATATAAGCTTGATCTTCCTGCGTATTTTGGGGTTAGTCCCACATTTAACATTGCAGATTTGAAGCCTTATTTGGGTGAGGAAGATGAGCTTGAGTCGAGGACGACTCAAATTCAAGAAAGGGAGGATGATGAGGACATCAACACCGATCATACATCCACGCCGTCCACGCCGACACCTGCTGGTCCTATTACCCGTGCTCGTGCTCGAACACTTAATCATCAAGTGAGTTCCTTCTTGAGCTCTTGTCCATCCTGTTTAGATTTTGGAGACACGTGCACTCTTGTTTTGATTAGGAATCAAGGAGAAGACCGAAAGGGAAAAGGATTCGCGTAGGCTGGATTCGGACTGCAGCACACCTCCAACTTGCGACGGTTGCCACGGTTACATACGGACTCGGATTGGGGTGATTCTGGACTTGTTGGAAAGCTAATAAAGTCTACTTTCATACGGATCTGACCTCATACTCATACCTGCTCAGAAACGGCGTCAACAGTCCAAAAATCACCGAGAGGTCTATTCTGTCCAGGGTGCTGCGCCACCTTAAGTTAGCCCAATGGGCTTGTATCATTTAGAGTCCAGTAGGGACGCATCCTAGGGTTGGAGCACGACCCAAACTCTCTTGTGGTCGTCCTCCACACGTCATATACCCCTTAGCCGCCACCAGGAACACTTGGGGTTTTGTTTAGATCAAGTTTAGCCTTTGCTACTTGCTTGTAGGCGCGCGTGCTGATCCAGCCGCCCGTCTCCTTGTCTTCGGAACCCCACTCATCATAAGATTCAGTTTGAGGCTTTCAATTTCATCTTGCAAATTCAGTGCTTGTTTCCTTGTTCTTGCTAGTTCTTTGATTGCTTGCAGGACGGGAGCCCTAGTGGCTGGTTGTCGCGCTCCACAAGATCGTGACGGCTTTTGGAGGTGGTGTATCGGTTGCTAAGGCGCGGTCTTGGAAGGCTGTAGTCGGGCCGTGAACGTCATCTCCATCCACCAAATCGAGTGATCTCACGCCTCTCATCGAAAGATCGTCCATAAACCCTAGCGGGTTCATATCAGATTCCACATGACCCAAGTCACCTAGGAGCTCCATCGGGTGCGTCCAAAATGATTTCCGAGCCTATGGTACATTCGGCGCAAACCGTGCACCGATCTTGCATCAAGATTAACACTGTCTCCAAACGGACCAAAACGAGCTTCTAGTTGAGCTTCATCACCTGGGAATACCATCGGGTGCGTCCAAAATGATTTCTGAGCCTATGGTATGTTCAGCGCAAACCGTGCACCTATCTTGCACTAACACAAACACCATCTCCAAACAGACCGAACGAGATTCCACATGACCCAGGTCACCTAGGAGTTCCATCTGGTGCATCCAATACGATTTCGGAGCCTATGGTACGTTCGGCGCAAAGCGTGCACCGATCTTGCGTCAAGATTAGCACTATCTCCAAACAGACCGAAACTAGCTTCCACTTGAGCTTCGTCACCTAGGAGTATCATCGGGTGTGTTCTAAACCATATTGGAGCCTACGGTACGTTCGGCACAAATCGTGCACCGAGCTTGCGTCAAGATTAGCACTATCTCCAAACGGACCGAAACTAGCTTCCACTTGAGCTTCGTCACCTAGGAGTACCATCGGGTGCGTTCTAAACCATATCTGAGCCTATGGTACGTTTGGAGCAAACCGTTCACCTATCTTGCACTCACACTAACACCATCTCCAAACGGACCAACGAGATTCCACATGACACACATCACCAAAGAGATTCATCGGATGCGTCCAAAACGATATCTGAGCCTATGGTACGTTTGGCGCAAACTGTGCACCTATCTTGCACTAACACTAACACCATCTCCAAACGGACCGAATGAGATTCCACATGACCCACGTCACCTAGGAGCTCCATCGGGTGCGTCCAAAATGATTTCCGAGCCTATGGTACGTTCGATGCAAACCGTGCACCGATCTTGCATCCAGATTAACACTATCTTCAAACGGACCAAAACGAGCTTCTAGTTGAGCTACGTCACCTAGGAGTACCATCGGGTGCGTCCAAAACGATTTCTGAGCCTATGGTATGTTTACCGCAAACCGTTCACCTATCTTGCACTAACACTAACACCATCTCCAAACGGACCGAATGACATTCCACATGACCCACGTCACCTAGGAGTTCCATCTGGTGCATCCAAAACGATTTCTGAGCCTATGGTACGTTCAGCGCAAACCGTGCACCGATCTTGCTTCAAGGTTAGCACTATCTCCAAACGGACCGAAACTAGCTTCCAGTTGAGCTTCGTCACCTAGGAGTATCATCGGGTGCGCCAGAAACGATTTCTGCGCCTATGGTATGTTCAGCTCAAACCATGCACCTATCTTGCACTAACACTAACACCATCTCCATATGGACTGAATGAGATTCCACATGACCCACGTCACCTAGGAGTTCCATCTAGTGCATCCAAAACGATTTATGAGCCTATGGTACGTTCGGCGCAAACCGTGCACAGATCTTGCGTCAAGATTAGCACTATCTCCAAACGGACCGAAACTAGCTTCCACTTGAGCTTCGTCACCTAGGAGTACCATCCGGTGCGTCCAAAACGATTTCTGTGCCTATGGTATGTTCAGCTCAAACCGTACACCTATCCTGCACTAACACAAACACCATCTCCAAACGGACCGAACGAGATTCCACATGACCCACGTCACCTAGGAGTTCCATCTGGTGCATCCAAAACGATATCTGAGCCTATGGTACGTTTGGCGCAAATCGTGCACCAATCTTGCACTAACACCATTTCCAAACGGACCGAACGAGATTCCACATGACCCACGTCACCTAGGTGGTCCATTGAGTGCGTTCTAAACGATATCTGAGCCTATGGTACGTTTGGCGCAAACTATGCACCAATCTTGCACTAACACTAACACCATCTCCAAACGGACCGAACGAGATTCCACATGACCCACGTCACCTAGGAGTTCCATCTAGTGCGTCCAAAACGATTTATAAGCCTATGGTACGTTTGGCACAAACCGTGCACCGATCTTCCGTCAAGATTAGCACTATCTCCAAACGGACCAAAACTACCATCTAGTTGAGCTTCGTCACCTAGGAGTACCATCGGGTGCCACCTAGGAGTACCATCGGGTGCGTCCAAAACGATTTTCTGTGCCTATGGTTTGTTCAGCGCAAACCGTGCACCTATCTTGCACTAACACAAACACCATCTCCAAACGGACGGAACGAGATTCCACATGACCCATGTCACCTAGGAGTTCCATCTGGTGCATCCAAAACGATATCTGAGCCTATGGTACGTTTGGCGCAAATCGTGCACCAATCTTGCACTAACACTAACACCATTTCCAAACGGACCGAACAAGATTCCACATGACCCAAGTCACCTAGGAGCTCCATCGGGTGCGTCCAAAATGATTTCCGAGCCTATGGTACGTTCGACGCAAACCGTGCACCGATCTTGCATCAAGATTAACACTATCTCCAAACGGACCAAAACGAGCTTCTAGTTGAGCTTCATCACCTGGGAGTACCATCGGGTGCGTCCAAAACGATTTCTGAGCCTATGGTATGTTCAGCGCAAACCGTGCACCTATCTTGCACTAACACAAACACCATCTCCAAACGGACCGAACGAGATTCCACATGACCCATGTCACCTAGGAGTTCCATTTGGTGCGTCCAATACGATTTCGGAGACTATGGTACGTTTGGCGTAAACCGTCCACCGATCTTGCGTCAAGATTCGCACTATCTCCAAACGTACCGAAACTAGCTTCCATCGGGTGCGTCCAAAATGATATATGAGCCTATGGTACGTTTGGCATAAACCGTGCTCCTATCTTGCAAACCGTGCACTTATCTTGCACTAACACTAACACCATCTCCAAACGGACTAATGAGATTCCACATGACCCACGTCACCTAGGAGTTCCATCTGGTGCATCCAAAACGGTTTATGAGCCTATGGTACGTACGGCGCAAACCGTGCACCGATCTTGCATCAAGATGAGCACTATCTCCAAACGGAACGAAACTAGCTTCCACTTGAGCTTCGTCACCACGGAGTACCATCGGGTGCGTCCAAAACGATTTATGAGCCTATGGTACATTTGGCGCAAACCGTGCACCTATGTTGCACTAACACTAACACCATATCCAAACGGACCGAACAAGATTCCACATGACCCACGTCACCTAGGAGTACCATCGGGTGCGTCCAAAACGATATTTGAGCCTATGGTACGTTTGGCGCAAACCGTCCACCTATCTTGAGTCAAGATTAGCACTATCTCCAAACAGAACGAAACTAGCTTCCACTTGAGCTTCGTCACCACGGAGTACCATCGGGTGCGTTCTAAACGATATCTGAGCCTATGGTACATTTGGCGCAAACCGTGCACCTATCTTGCACTAACACTAACACCATATCCAAACAGACCGAACAAGATTCCACATGACCCACGTCACCTAGGAGGTCCATCGGGTGCGTCCAAAACGATATCTGAGCCTATGGTACGTTTGGCGCAAACCGTGCACCGATCTTGCGTCAAGATTAGCACTATCTCCAAACGGAATGAAACTAGCTTCCACTTGAGCTTCGTCACCTAGGAGTACCATCGAGTGCGTCCAAAACGATATTGGAGCGTATGGTACGTTTGGCGCAAACCGTGCACCTATCTTGAGTGAAGATTAGCACTATCTCCAAACGGAACGAAACTAGCTTCCACTTGAGCTTCGTCACCAAGGAGTACCATCGGGTGCGTTCTAAACGATATCTGAGCCTATAGTACCATCGGGTGCACCGATCTTGCACTAACACTAACACCATCTCTAAACGGACGGAACGAGATTCCACATGACCCACGTCACCTTGGAGTTCCATCGGGTGCGTCCAAAACGATATATGAGCCTATGGTACGTTTGGCGCAAACCGTGCACCTATCTTGCACTAACACTAACACCATCTCCAAACGCACCGAACAAGATTCCACATGACCCACGTCACCTAGGAGGTCCATTGGGTGCGTCCAAAACGACATCTGAGCCTAGGGTACGTTTGGCGCAAATCGTGCACCTATCCTGCACTAGCACTAACACCATATCCAAATGGACCAAACGAGATTCCACATGACCCACGTCACCTAGGAGCTCCAACTCGTGTGTCCAAATCGATTTCCAAGCCGATGGTACGTTCGACGCAAACCGTGCACCGATCTTGCATCAAGATTAACACTATCTCCAAACGGACCAAAACGAGCTTCCAGTTGAGCTTCGTCACCTAGGAGTACCATCGGGTGCGTCCAAAATGATTTCTGAGATTATGGTATGTTCAGCGCAAACCGTGCACCTATCTTGCACGTTACTAACACCATCTCCAAACGGACTTAGATTCCACATGACCCACGTCACCTAGGAGTTCCATCTGGTGCATCCAAAACGATTTATGAGCCCGTGGTACGTTCGGCGCAAACCATGCACCGATCTTGCATCAAGATTAGCACTATCTCTAAATTGACCAAAACTAGCTTCCAGTTGAGCTTCGTCACCTAGGAGTACCGTCGGGTGCGTCCAAAACGATTTCTGAGCCTATGGTATGTTCAGCGCAAACCGTGCACCTATCTTGCACTAACCCAAACACCATCTCCAAACAGACCGAATGAGATTCCACATGAACCATGTCACCTAGGACTTCCATCTGGTGCGTCCAAAACGATTTCGGAGCCTATGGTACGTTCGGCGGAAACCGTGCACCGATCTTGCGTCAAGATTAGCACTATCTCCAAACGGAACGAAACTAGCTTCCACTTGAGCTTCGTCACCTAGGAGTATCATCGGGTGCGTTCTAAACCATATCTGAGCCTAAAGTACGTCTGGTGCAAACCGTGCACCTATCTTGCACTCACACTAACACCATCTTCAAACGGAACAACGATTATTCCACATGACCCACGTCACCTAGGAGTTCCATCTAGTGCGTCCAAAACGATTTATAAGCCTATGGTACGTTCGGCGCAAACCGTGCACCGATCTTGCGTCAAGATTAGCACTATCTCCAAACGGACCAAAACTAGCTTCCAGTTGAGCTTCGTCACCTAGGAGTAGCATCGGGTGCGTCCAAAATGATTTTCTGTGCCTATGGTATGTTCAGCTCAAACCGTGCACCTATATTGCACTAACACAAACACCATCTCCAAACGGACCGAATGAGATTCCACATGACCCACGTCACCTAGGAGTTCCATCTGGTGCATCCAAAACGATATCTGAGCCTATGGTACGTTTGGCGCAAACCGTGCACCAATCTTGCACAAACACTAACACCATTTCCAAATGGACCGAACAAGATTCCACATGACCCAAGTCACCTAGGAGCTCCATCGGGTGCGTCCAAAATGATTTCCGAGCCTATGGTACGTTCGACGCAAACCGCAACCGATCTTGCATCAAGATTAACACTGTCTCCAAACGGACCAAAACGAGCTTCTAGTTGAGCTTCATCACCTGGGAGTACCATCGGGTGCGTCCAAAACGATTTCTGAGCCTATGGTATGTTCAGCGCAAACCGTGCACCTATCTTGCACTAACACAAACACCATCTCCAAACGGACCGAACGAGATTCCACATGACCCACGTCACCTAGGAGTTCCATTTGGTGCGTCCATTACGATTTCGGAGCCTATGGTACGTTTGGCGTAAACCGTGCACCGATCTTGCGTCAAGATTCGCACTATCTCCAAACGGACCAAAACTAGCTTCCATCGGGTGCGTCCAAAATGATATATGAGCCTATGGTACGTTTGGCATAAACCGTGCTCCTATCTTGCAAACCGTGCACCTATCTTGCACTAACACTAACACCATCTCCAAACGGACTGAATGAGATTCCACATGACCGATGTCACCTAGGAGTTCCATCTGGGGCATCCAAAACAATTTCTGAGCCTATGGTACGTTCGGCGCAAACCGTGCACCGATCTTGCGTCAAGATTAGTACTATATCCAAACGGACCGAAACTAGCTTCCAGTTGAGCTTCGTCACCTAGGAGTACCATCGGGTGTGTCAAAAATGATTTATGAGCCTATGGTACGTTCGGCGCAAACCGTGCACCGATCTTGCATCAAGATTAGCACAATCTCCAAACGGAACGAAACTAGCTTCCACTTGAGCTTCGTCACCACGGAGTACCATCGGGTGCGTTCTAAACGATATCTATGCCTATGGTACATTTGGCGCAAACCATGCACCTATCTTGCACTAATACTAACACCATATCCAAACAGACCGAACAAGATTCCACATGACCCACGTCACCTAGGAGGTCCATCGGATGCGTCCAAAACGATATCTGAGCCTATGGTACGTTTGGCGCAAACCGTGCACCGATCTTGCACTAACACTAACACCATCTCTAAACGGACGGAACGAGATTCCACATGACCCACGTCACCTAGGAGCTCCATCAGGTGCGTCCAAAACGATTTCCGAGCCTATGGTACGTTTGGCGCAAATCGTGCACCGATCTTGCGTCAAGATTAGCACTATCTCCAAACGGAATGAAACTAGCTTCCACTTGAGCTTCGTCACCTAGGAGTACCATCGAGTGCGTCCAAAACGATATTGGAGCGTATGGTACGTTTGGCGCAAACCGTGCACCTATCTTGAGTGAAGATTAGCACTATCTCCAAACGGAACGAAACTAGCTTCCACTTGAGCTTCGTCACCACGGAGTACCATCGGGTGCGTTCTAAACGATATCTGAGCCTATGGTACCATCGGGTGCACCGATCTTGCACTAACACTAACACCATCTCTAAACGGACGGAACGAGATTCCACATGACCCACGTCACCTAGGAGTTCCATCTGGTGCATCCAAAACGATATCTGAGCCTATGGTACGTTTGGCGCAAATCGTGCACCAATCTTGCACTAACACTAACACCATTTCCAAACGGACCGAACAAGATTCCACATGACCCAAGTCACCTAGGAGCTCCATCGGGTGCGTCCAAAATGATTTCCGAGCCTATGGTACGTTCGACGCAAACCGTGCACCGATCTTGCATCAAGATTAACACTGTCTCCAAACGGACCAAAACGAGCTTCTAGTTGAGCTTCATCACCTGGGAGTACCATCGGGTGCGTCCAAAATGATTTCTGAGCCTATGGTATGTTCAGCGCAAACCGTGCACCTATCTTGCACTAACACAAACACCATCTCCAAACAGACCGAACGAGATTCCACATGACCCACGTCATCTAGGAGTTCCATTTGGTGCATCCAATACGATTTCGGAGCCTATGGTACGTTTGGCGTAAACCGTGCACCGATCTTGCGTCAAGATTCGCACTATCTCCAAACGGACCGAAACTAGCTTCCATCGGGTGCGTCCAAAATGATATATGAGCCTATGGTACGTTTGGCATAAACCGTGCTCTATCTTGCAAACCGTGCACCTATCTTGCACTAACACTAACACCATCTCCAAACGGACTGAATGAGATTCCACATGACCCACGTCACCTAGGAGTTCCATCTGGTGCATCCAAAACGATTTATGAGCCTATGGTACGTTCGGCGCAAACCGTGCACCGATCTTGCATCAAGATTAGCACTATCTCCAAACGGAACGAAACTAGCTTCCACTTGGGCTTCGTCACCACGGAGTACCATCGGGTGCGTTCTAAACGATATCTGAGCCTATGGTACATTTGGCGCAAACCGTGCACCTATCTTGCTCTAACACTAACACCATATCCAAACAGACCGAACAAGATTCCACATTACCCACTTCACCTAGGAGGTCCATCGGGTGCGCCCAAAACGATATCTGAGCCTATGGTACGTTTGGCGCAAACCGTGCACCGTTCTTGCACTAACACTAACACCATCTCTAAACGGACCGAACGAGATTCCACATGAGCCACGTCACCTAGGAGCTCCATCGGGTGCGTCCCAAACGATATATGAGCCTATGGTATGTTTGGCGCAAACCGTGCACCAATCTTCCACTAACACTAACACCATCTCCAAATGGACCGAACGAGATTCGACATGACCCACGTCACCTAGGAGTTCCATCTGGTACATCCAAAACGATTTCTGAGCCTATGGTACGTTCGGCACAAACCGTGCACCGATCTTGCGTGAAGATTAGCACTATCTCTAAACGGACCAAAACGAGCTTCCAGTTGAGCTTCGTCACCTAGGAGTACCATCGGGTGCCGTGCACCTATCTTGCACGTTACTAACACCATCTCCAAACGGACTTAGATTCCACATGACCCACGTCACCTAGGAGTTCCATCTGGTGCATCCAAAATGATTTATGAGCCTATGGTATGTTCGGCGCAAACCATGCACCAATCTTGCATCAAGATTAGCAATATCTCTAAATGGACCAAAACTAGCTTCCAGTTGAGCTTCGTCACCTAGGAGTACCGTCGGGTGCGTCCAAAACGATTTCTGAGCCTATGGTATGTTCAGCGCAAACCGTGCACCTATCTTGCACTAACCCAAACACCATCTCCAAACAGACCGAATGAGATTCCACATGACCCATGTCCCCTACGACTTCCATCTGGTGCGTCCAAAATGATTTCGGAGCCTATGGTACGTTCGGCGGAAACCGTGCACCGATCTTTTGTCAAGATTAGCACTATCTCCAAACGGAACGAAACTAGCTTCCACTTGAGCTTCGTCACCTAGGAGTATCATCGGGTGCGTTCTAAACCATATATGAGCCTAAAGTACGTTTGGTGCAAACCGTGCACCTATCTTGCACTCACACTAACACCATCTCCAAACGGACCAACGATTATTCCACATGACCCACGTCACCTAGGAGTACCATCCGGTGCGTCCAAAACGATTTCTGTGCCTATGGTATGTTCAGCTCAAACCGTACACCTATCCTGCACTAACACAAACACCATCTCCAAACGGACCGAACGAGATTCCACATGACCCACGTCACCTAGGAGTTCCATCTGGTGCATCCAAAACGATATCTGAGCCTATGGTACGTTTGGCGCAAATCGTGCACCAATCTTGCACTAACACCATTTCCAAACGGACCGAACGAGATTCCACATGACCCCGCGTCACCTAGGTGGTCCATCGAGTGCGTTCTAAACGATATCTCGAGCCTATGGTACGTTTGGCGCAAAACTATGCACCAATCTTGCACTAACACTAACACCATCTCCAAATGGACCGAACGAGATTCCACATGACCCACGTCACCTAGGGAGTTCCATCTAGTGCGTCCAAAACGATTTATAAGCCTATGGTACGCTTTGGCACAAACCGTGCACCGATCTTCCGTCAAAGATTAGCACTATCTCCAAACGGACCAAAACTACCATCCAGTTGATGAGCCGTCACCTAGGAGTACCATCGGGTGCCACCTAGGAGTACCATCGGGTGCGTCCAAAACGATTTTCAGTGCCTATGGTTTGTTCAGCGCAAAACCGTGCACCTATCTTGCACTAACACAAACACCATCTCCAAACGGACGGAACGAGATTCCACATGACCCATGTCACCTAGGAGTTCCATCTGGTGCATCCAAAACGATATCTGAGCCTATGGTACGTTTGGCGCAAATCGTGCACCAATCTTGCACTAACACTAACACCATTTCCAAACGGACCGAACAAGATTCCACATGACCCAAGTCACCTAGGAGCTCCATCGGGTGCGTCCAAAATGATTTCCGAGCCTATGGTACGTTCGACGCAAACCGTGCACCGATCTTGTATCAAGATTAACACTGTCTCCAAATGGACCAAAACGAACTTCTAGTTGAGCTTCATCTCCTGGGAGTACCATCGGCTGCGTCCAAAATGATTTCTGAGCCTATGGTATGTTCGGCGCAAACCATGCACCGATCTTGCATCAAGATTAGCAATATCTCTAAATGGACCAAAACTAGCTTCCAGTTGAGCTTCGTCACCTAGGAGTACCGTCGGGTGCGTCCAAAATGATTTCTGAGCCTATGGTATGTTCAGCGCAAACCGTTCACCTATCTTGCACTAACCCAAACACCATCTCCAAACAGACCGAATGAGATTCCACATGACCCATGTCACCTAGGACTTCCATCTGGTGCGTCCAAAACGATTTCGGAGCCTATGGTACGCTTAAAGCGGAAACCGTGCACCGATCTTGTGTCAAGATTAGCACTATCTCCAAACGGAACGAAACTAGCTTCCACTTGAGCTTCGTCACCTAGGAGTATCATCGGTGCGTTCTAAACCATATCTCGAGCCTAAAATACGTTTGGTGCAAACCGTGCACCTATCTTGCACTCACACTAACACCATCTCCAAACGGAACGAAACTAGCTTCCACTTGAGCTTCGTCACCACGGAGTACCATCGGGTGCGTTCTAAACGATATCTGAGCCTATGGTACCATCGGGTGCACCGATCTTGAACTAACACTAACACCATCTCTAAACGGACGGAACGAGATTCCACATGACCCACGTCACCTAGGAGTTCCATCTAGTGCTTCCAAAACGATATCTAAGCCTATGGTACGTTTGGCGCAAATCGTGCACCAATCTTGCACTAACACTAACACCATTTCCAAACGGACCGAACAAGATTCCACATGACCCAAGTCACCTAGGAGCTCCATCGGGTGCGTCCAAAATGATTTCCGAGCCTATGGTACGTTCGACGCAAACCGTGCACCGATCTTGTATCAAGATTAACACTGTCTCCAAATGGACCAAAACGAGCTTCTAGTTGAGCTTCATCTCCTGGGAGTACCATCGGCTGCGTCCAAAATGATTTCTGAGCCTATGGTACGTTCAGCGCAAACCGTGCACCTATCTTGCACTAACACAAACACCATCTCCAAACAGACCGAACGAGATTCCACATGACCCAGGTCACCTAGGAGTTCCATTTGGTGCGTCCAATACGATTTCGGAGCCTATGGTACGTTTGGCGTAAACCGTGCACCGATCTTGCGTCAAGATTCGCACTATCTCCAAACGGACCGAAACTAGCTTCCATCGTGTGCGTCCAAAATGATATATGAGCCTATGGTACGTTTGGCATAAACCGTGCTCCTATCTTGCAAACCGTGCACCTATCTTGCACTAACACTAACACCATCTCCAAACGGACTGAATGAGATTCCAGATGACCCACGTCACCTAGGAGTTCCATCTGGTGCATCCAAAACGATTTATGAGCCTATGGTACGTTCGGCGCAAACCGTGCACCGATCTTGCATCAAGATTAGCACTATCTCCAAACGGAACGAAACTAGCTTCCACTTGAGCTTCGTCACCACGGAGTACCATCTGGTGCGTTCTAAACGATATCTGAGCCTATGGTACATTTGGCGCAAACCATGCACCTATGTTGCACTAACACTAACATCATATCCAAACGGACCGAACAAGATTCCACATGACCCACGTCACCTAGGAGTACCATCGGGTGCGTCCAAAATGATATTTGAGCCTATGGTACGTTTGGCGCAAACCGTCCACCTATCTTGAATCAAGATTAGCACTATCTCCAAACGGAACGAAACTAGCTTCCACTTGAGCTTCGTCACCACGGAGTACCATCGGGTGTGTTCTAAACGATATCTGAGCCTATGGTACCATCGGGTGCACCGATCTTGCACTAACACTAACACCATCTCTAAACGGACGAAACGAGATTCCACATGACCCACGTCACCTAGGAGTTCCATCTGGTGCATCCAAAATGATATCTGAGCCTATGGTACGTTTGGCGCAAATCGTGCACCAATCTTGCACTAACACTAACACCATTTCCAAATGGACCGAACAAGATTCCACATGACCCAAGTCACCTAGGAGCTCCATCGGGTGCGTCCAAAATGATTTCCGAGCCTATGGTACGTTCAACGCAAACCGTGCACCGATCTTGCATCAAGATTAACACTGTCTCCAAACGGACCAAAACGAGCTTCTAGTTGAGCTTCATCACCTGGGAGTACCATCGGGTGCGTCCAAAACGATTTCTGAGCCTATGGTATGTTCAGCGCAAACCGTGCACCTATCTTGCACTAACACAAACACCATCTCCAAACGGACCGAACGAGATTCCACATGACCCACATCACCTAGGAGTTCCATTTGGTGCGTCGATTACGATTTCGGAGCCTATGGTACGTTTGGCGTAAACTGTGCACCGATCTTGTGTCAAGATTCGCACTATCTCCAAACAGACCGAAACTAGCTTCCATCGGGTGAGTCCAAAATGATATATGAGCCTATGGTACGTTTGGCATAAACCGTGCTCCTATCTTGCAAACCGTGCACCTATCTTGCACTAACACTAACACCATCTCCAAACGGACTGAATGAGATTCCACATGACCCACGTCACCTAGGAGTTCCATCTGGTGCATCCAAAATGATTTATGAGCCTATCGTACGTTCGGCGCAAACCGTGCACCGATCTTGCATCAAGATTAGCACTATCTCCAAACGGAACGAAACTAGCTTCCACTTGAGCTTCGTCACCACGGAGTACCATCGGGTGCGTTCTAAACGATATCTGAGCCTATGGTACATTTGGCGCAAACCGTGCACCTATCTTGCACTAACACTAACACCATATCCAAACAGACCGAACAAGATTCCACATGACCCACGTCACCTAGGAGGTCCATCGGGTGCGTCCAAAACGATATCTGAGCCTATGGTACGTTTGGCGCAACCCGTGCACCGATCTTGCACTAACACTAACACCATCTCTAAACGGACCGAACGAGAATCCACATGAGCCACGTCACCTAGGAGTTCCATCTGGTGCATCCAAAACGATATCTGAGCCTATGGTACGTTTGGCGCAAACCGTGCACCGATCTTGCACTAACACTAACACCATCTCTAAACGGACCGAATGAGATTCCACATGAGCCACGTCACCTAGGAGCTCCATCGGGTGCGTCCCAAACGATATATGAGCCTATGCTATGTTTGGCACAAACCGTGCACCAATCTTGCACTAACACTAACACCATCTCCAAATGGACCGAACGAGATTCCACATGACCCACGTCACCTAGGAGTTCCATCTGGTCCATCCAAAATGATTTCTAAGCCTATGGTACGTTCGGCGCAAACCGTGCACCGATCTTGCGTGAAGATTAGCACTATCTCTAAATGGACCGAAACTAGCTTCCACTTGAGCTTCGTCACCTAGGAGTATCATCGGGTGCGTTCTAAACCATATCTGACCCTATGGTACGTTTGGTGCAAACCGTGCACCTATCTTGCACTCAGACTAACACCATCTCCAAACGGACCAACGAGATTCCACATGACCCACGTCACGTAGGAGTTCCATCGGGTGCGTCCAAAATGATATATGAGCCTATGGTACGTTTAGCGCAAACCGTGCACCTATCTTACATCAACACTAACACCATCTCCAAACAGACCGAACGAGATTCCACACGACCCACGTCACATTGGAGTTCCATCGGGTGCGTCCAAAACGATATCTGAGCCTATGGTACGTTTGGCGCAAACCGTGCACCTATCTTGCACTAACACTAACACCATCTCCTAACGGACCGAACAAGATTCCACACGACCCACGTCACCTAGGAGGTCCATTGGGTGCGTTCAAAACGACATCTGAGCCTAGGGTACGTTTGGCGCAAACCGTGCACCTATCTTGCACTAACACTAACACCATCTCCAAATGGACCGAACGAGATTCCACATGACCCACGTCACCTAGGAGTTCCATCTGGTGCACCCAAAATGATTTATGAGCCTATGGTATGTTCGGCGCAAACCATGCACCGATCTTGCATCAAGATTAGCAATATCTATAAATGGACCAAAACTAGCTTCCAGTTGAGCTTCGTCACCTAGGAGTACCGTCGGGTGCGTCCAAAACGATTTTTGAGCCTATGGTATGTTCAGCGCAAACCGTTCACCTATCTTGCACTAACCCAAACACCATCTCCAAACAGACCAAATGAGATTCCACATGACCCATGTCACCTAGGACTTCCATCTGGTGCGTCCAAAATGATTTCGGAGCCTATGGTACGTTCGGCGGAAACCGTGCACCGATCTTGTGTCAAGATTACCACTATCTCCAAACGGAACGAAACTAGCTTCCACTTGAGCTTCGTCACCTAGGAGTATCATCGGGTGCGTTCTAAACCATATCCGAGCCTAAAGTACGTTTGGTGCAAACCGTGCACCTATCTTGCACTCACACTAACACCATCTCCAAACGGAACGAAACTAGCTTCCACTTGAGCTTCGTCACCACGGAGTACCATCGGGTGCGTTCTAAACGATATCTGAGCCTATGGTACCATCGGGTGCACCGATCTTGAACTAACACTAACACCATCTCTAAACGGACGGAACGAGATTCCACATGACCCACGTCACCTAGGAGTTCCATCTAGTGCATCCAAAACGATATCTGAGCCTATGGTACGTTTGGCGCAAATCGTGCACCAATCTTGCACTAACACTAACACCATTTCCAAACGGACCGAACAAGATTCCACATGACCCAAGTCACCTAGGAGCTCCATCGGGTGCGTCCAAAATGATTTCCGAGCCTATGGTACGTTCGACGTAAACCGTGCACCGATCTTGCATCAAGATTAACACGGTCTCCAAATGGACCAAAACGAGCTTCTAGTTGAGCTTCATCTCCTGGGAGTACCATCGGCTGCGTCCAAAATGATTTCTGAGCCTATGGTATGTTCAGCGCAAACCGTGCACCTATCTTGCACTAACACAAACACCATCTCCAAACGGACCGAACGAGATTCCACATGACCCACATCACCTAGGAGTTCCATTTGGTGCGTCGATTACGATTTCGGAGCCTATGGTACGTTTGGCGTAAACCGTGCACCGATCTTGTGTCAAGATTCGCACTATCTCCAAACAGACCGAAACTAGCTTCCATCGGGTGAGTCCAAAATGATATATGAGCCTATGGTACGTTTGGCATAAACCGTGCTCCTATCTTGCAAACCGTGCACCTATCTTGCACTAACACTAACACCATCTCCAAACGGACTGAATGAGATTCCACATGACCCACGTCACCTAGGAGTTCCATCTGGTGCATCCAAAATGATTTATGAGCCTATGGTACGTTCGGCGCAAACCGTGCACCGATCTTGCATCAAGATTAGCACTATCTCCAAACGGAACGAAACTAGCTTCCACTTGAGCTTCGTCACCATGGAGTACCATCGGGTGCGTTCTAAACGATATATGAGCCTATGGTACATTTGGCGCAAACCGTGCACCTATGTTGCACTAACACTAACACCATATCCAAACGGACCGAACAAGATTCCACTTGACCCACGTCACCTAGGAGTACCATCGGGTGCGTCCAAAACGATATTTGAGCCTATGGTACGTTTGGCGCAAACCGTCCACCTATCTTGAGTCAAGATTAGCACTATCTCCAAACGGAACGAAACTAGCTTCCACTTGTGCTTCGTCACCACGGAGTACCATCGGGTGCGTTCTAAACGATATCTGAGCCTATGGTACATTTGGCGCAAACCGTGCACCTATCTTGCACTAACACTAACACCATATCCAAACAGACCGAACAAGATTCCACATGACCCACGTCACCTAGGATGTCCATCGGGTGCGTCCAAAATGATATCTGAGCCTATGTTACGTTTGGCGCAACCCGTGCACCGATCTTGCACTAACACTAACACCATCTCTAAACGGACCGAACGAGAATCCACATGAGCCACGTCACCTAGGAGTTCCATCTGGTGCATCCAAAACGATATCTCGAGCCTATGGTACGTTTACGCAAACCGCAAAATTCGATCTTGCACTAACACTAACACCATCTCTAAACGGACCGAATGAGATTCCACATGAGCCACGTCACATAGGAGCTCCATCGGGTGCGTCCCCAAACGATATATGAGCCTATGCTATGTTTGGCACAAACCGCACCCAATCTTGCACTAACACTAACACCATCTCCAAATGGACCGAGCGAGATTCCACATGACCCACGTCACCTAGGAGTTCCATCTGGTCCATCCAAAATGATTTCTGAGCCTATGGTACGTTCGGCGCAAACCGTGCACCGATCTTGCGTGAAGATTAGCACTATCTCTAAACGGACCGAAACTAGCTTCCACTTGAGCTTCGTCACCTAGGAGTATCATCGGGTGCGTTCTAAACCATATCTGACCCTATGGTACGTTTGGTGCAAACCGTGCACCTATCTTGCACTCAGACTAACACCATCTCCAAACGGACCAACGAGATTCCACATGACCCACGTCACGTAGGAGTTCCATCGGGTGCGTCCAAAATGATATATGAGCCTATGGTACGTTTAGCGCAAACCGTGCACCTATCTTACATCAACACTAACACCATCTCCAAACAGACCGAACGAGATTCCACATGACCCACGTCACCTTGGAGTTCCATCGGGTGCGTCCAAAACGATATCTGAGCCTATGGTATGTTTGGCGCAAACCGTGCACCTATCTTGCACTAACACTAACACCATCTCCTAACGGACCGAACAAGATTCCACATGACCCACGTCACCTAGGAGGTCCATTGGGTGCGTTCAAAATGACATCTGAGCCTAGGGTACGTTTGGCGCAAACCGTGCACCTATCTTGCACTAACACTAACACCATCTCCAAATGGACCGAACGAGATTCCACATGACCCACGTCACTGATATGATCCCGCTAGGGTGAATCCCGATCTTTCGATGAGAGAAGGTGGATAACTCGATTTGGGGATGGAGACGACGTTCACGGCCCGACTACAGCCTTCCAAGCTGCGCCTTAGCAACCGATACACCACCTCCAACAGCTGCCGCGATCTTGTGGAGCCCGATCAACCAAACCACTAGGGTAATTCCTGCAAGCAATCGAGGAACAAGCAAGAACAAGTAGAACAAGCAACTCAATTGCAAATATGGAGATGAAAACCAATCTGAAATCACATAGTTGGGGTTCTGAATCAAGTAGAACGGATGGTCTACTCGACACACGCGTCTACAAGGAAGTAGCAATGGCTAAACTTTCAACAAAACAAAACCCAATCTATTTGTGGCGGCTCTAATCCTTATTAATACATAGGGGAACGACCAGGGGGGTGTTGGGGTCGTTCTCCAACCCTAGGACGCATCCCTAATGGACCCAACTTGATACATGGGTCATCGGCCCAAAATAGGGTGACGCAGCACCAAAGGCAGAAAAGGTCCCGGCGTTGAAATGACGACTGCAGAAGCATCGGATAAGATATGGCCATGAGTCCAGATCCGTTGGAAAATAGACTTGATAAGCTTTCCAAAAAGTGCTAGAACGTCCCAATCGGAGTCCGTATGAAGTCGTGGCGACCGTCGCAATTTGGGACTATTTTGCAGTCCGAATTCAACTTCCAAAACGTGTTGTACTTGGACTCTTTCTGTCCTTGGAACCAAAGCGACGTGGTGGCCTAGTGGAGGACGTTAGGAATACTTGGATTTGGTCCCCAATCAACTTCATTAACCTTCCATGCTTTCCATATGCAATCAAACCTTCCCTTGATCCATGTAAGTAATTCTGAAAATGAGAATGAACACACATCATGGTGCAGCATCAATTCATCAAATGTATCAAATACAATCATGATAAAGAATTGTTTCACCTGTGAATCAAAAGTTGCCAATGTGGTTATATCCGAGCAGGTGATGTCCTCATCATTCTCCCCTTCTTGCCTGCAAGTCGTCCTCGACTTGCTCCAATGGTATTCAAAGGTGCTTGCTTTGATGTTGGAGCATGGAGCGACGACTATGCTGCATGGCCACAACCAGCAATGCTCCCCTTCTTTGGCCTTACCCTGTTGCATATCGGAAAAACTAGAAAAACTTTGCAAGACATTATTAGTGTTAGTGCAGCCCCCTATTCGTTCATGGTATTGTAGCCCATAAGGATATTTCAGATTAGAGCAAATATAAACTCTATGCACCAAATATTCTCCTTTGTTGTCGTATTTGCCAATTGCATGAAGCGAACAATGATTAAAACTTGGCAAACTAGAATCAAATTTAAGTTTCTCTTTTAGATAATTTAGATTACATAGAATGTCAAATTCAATATAACCCAAAGTATTTAAAGAGGACAACAAATTCAGTTCATCTTGTGCACATGTAATAGGATGAAAAAGCCTATCTTCAGCACATTTGTATGGTTCCAAGCCAAAAGTATCACACTTATTCGCTACTTGTGGCATAGGAGTAAAAGGATCATCAGCACACAAGTCCTCTTTATCACAAGGAACAGCAAGTAATTCATTTTGTGACAAAGGAAAATCAGCAGTGGGTTCCACTATTTGTTGCTCTTCATTAGCATGCAGAGTGGACAAATTTTGGACATTATGGGTCACATCATTCTTGCAAGTATTCACAGATAATAGAATCTCCTTTTCAGCATTGAGAGCAAGACAAAACAATTGACCAATATGGCTATAAAAATTGCTAATTAACAAGGTTTGAATTTCAGAATTGAGCCCTCTCATGAACCTACTCATAACATCTTCCATGCATTCATCTAATCCACCAAACATGATGCAAATCTTAAAATCATGGTAGTATGCTTTTACAGTCCTACTATCTTGCTTCAAGTTGTCTAATTTTGCAACCAAATAATCAGCAAAAATATGCAGGAACGAATGCATCTCTAAAAAGAAATTTGAAGTCTTCCCAAGATTTTGGAACTTTGTTGTGCCTACAAATGTGTTTCCATTCTAGCAAAAGCAAATTCAGTCAAAACATTGGAGGCAATATAAATCTTTTGTTTCTCGACAGGTCATGCTCATCAAATTCATTATCTACTTTTAGCTCCCAATCAATGTAAGCTTTAGGATCAAACTTACCATCATATACCGGCAAGTGTTGAATGACATCCTGAATATGAGGGTCTAATTTCAACAGCTCAAAATCTTTGTATCACCTGCCATGATTAGTAGAAAACAAGAAACACAAAAAATATGTATCCTCCTATCAACTACTAGGATGTGTCGGTTGTAATTCTCTCAAACTCAACTTGTTAAAACAAGCCCTTACAAGTTCTTACCAAGCAAAAGCAGGAGGTGACGGCAACCAACAAGTCTGCAGCCGTGGAATGAAGTGTATCGGTGCCGCAACAACAACACCTATCAAGCTGTAGTCGAAATATGTGGAGCTATAGGTGGGCTGAAGCAAGGAAGTACTAGCACCACGTTAATCACAAAAGCAAGCTAAATAATCGTTCAACGGTGGTACTGTGCTGGTCCTAGCCTAGACCGTGCTAGAGGCGCGAGCCTGGACACAAAGGAAGTCACAACACACCACCGAAAACAATGGAGAAGCACAACGAACAGCCCCTTTTCTTCCTTTTCTTTTTTCTTTTCTTTTCTTTCTCTCTCTCTCACAAATGAACAGCCCCTTTTTTCCTTTTTTTTTTTCTTTTTTTTTTTTTTTTCTTTTTTTTATCTCTCTCTCTCTGGAGTAAAACCAAGCCAATATGTATGCACAAGTGCAAAAAGCAACAAGATTTAATAACACGGCAAGAACAACCAATTCAGAGTCCACAACGATTCCAACTCGGTCTTTAACAAGATTAGAACTCTAGAGTGAGCTGAGCTAATATGGATATGTTGGACGTGGAGAAGTTGAGTATAGATATGAACTACTGCTGCACAAAGATGTACTCAGATTCGGACTCAAAACAGCAACAAGACAGCTATCAATTTGGACTCAAAACCGATTCCAACTCGAACTTCAACACCACGTGGGATTCGGTCTCAAAACAAACTAAGATTCCTACTCAGACTTGAACACAAGGATGTATTCGGATTCAGCCAACAGAAGGTTTATATGGTAGCACACGGCTATGACTAGAACGTGACAAGAACTCGAAACTCTAAAGGACTAAAACTAAGACCAGCAACTCGACACAACCGATGCAACCAAAAACTCAACAAGCCCTAACTAAGCAGTGCTAGCAAAGGCTCAAAGGGTTTATAGGATTGTGGGTAAACTAATCTACTATTTTTTGGCTTTTCTGGACTATAGGAAAAATTAAAAACAGCGAAGGATTCGAAGTCTCTCACCGATAAACCTTGCTCTGATTACCAACTGATATGATCCCGCTAGGGTGAATCCCGATCTTTCGATGAGAGAAGGTGGATAACTCGATTTGGGGATGGAGACGACGTTCACGGCCCGACTACAGCCTTCCAAGCTGCGCCTTAGCAACCGATACACCACCTCCAACAGCTGCCGCGATCTTGTGGAGCGCGATCAACCAAACCACTAGGGTAATTCCTACAAGCAATCGAGGAACAAGCAAGAACAAGTAGAACAAGCAACTCAATTGCAAATATGGAGATGAAAACCAATCTGAAATCACAAAGTTGGGGTTCTGAATCAAGTAGAACGGATGGTCTACTCGACACACGCGTCTACAAGGAAGTAGCAATGGCTAAACTTTCAACAAAACAAAACCCAATCTATTTGTGGCGGCTCTAATCCTTATTAATACATAGGGGAACGACCAGGGGGTGTTGGGGTCGTTCTCCAACCCTAGGACGCGTCCCTAATGGACCCAACTTGATACATGGGTCATCGGCCCAAAATAGGGTGACGCAGCACCAAAGGCAGAAAAGGTCCCGGCGTTGAAACGACGACTGCAGAAGCATCGGATAAGATATGGCCATGAGTCCAGATCCGTTGGAAAATAGACTTGATAAGCTTTCCAAAAAGTGCTAGAACGTCCCAATCGGAGTCCGTATGAAGTCGTGGCGACCGTCGCAATTTGGGACTATTTTGCAGTCCGAATTCAACTTCCAAAACGTGTTGTACTTGGACTCTTTCTGTCCTTGGAACCAAAGCGACGTGGTGGCCTAGTGGAGGACGTTAGGAATACTTGGATTTGGTCCCCAATCAACTTCATTAACCTTCCATGCTTTCCATATGCAATCAAACCTTCCCTTGATCCATGTAAGTAATTCTGAAAATGAGAATGAACACACATCATGGTGCAGCATCAATTCATCAAATGTATCAAATACAATCATGATAAAGAATTGTTTCACCTGTGAATCAAAAGTTGCCAATGTGGTTATATCCGAGCAGGTGATGTCCTCATCAGTCACCTAGGAGCTCCAACTCGTGTGTCCAAATCAATTTCCGAGCCGATGGTACGTTCGACGCAAACCGTGCACCGATCTTGCATCAAGATTAACACTATCTCCAAACGGACCAAAACGAGCTTCCAGTTGAGCTTCGTCACCAAGGAGTACCATCAGGTGCGTCCAAAATGATTTCTGAGCCCATGTTATGTTTAGCGCAAACCGTTCACCTATCTTGCACTAACCCAAACACCATCTCCAAACAGACCGAATGAGATTCCACATGACCCATGTCACCTAGGACTTCCATCTGGTGTGTCCAAAACGATTTCGGAGCCTATGGTACGTTCGGCGGAAACCGTGCACCGATCTTGCGTCAAGATTAGCACTATCTCCAAACGGAACGAAACTAGCTTCCACTTGAGCTTCGTCACCTAGGAGTATCATCGGGTGCGTTCTAAACCATATCTGAGCCTAAAGTACGTTTGGTGCAAACCGTGCACCTATCTTGCACTCACACTAACACCATCTCCAAACGGAACGAAACTAGCTTCCACTTGAGCTTCGTCACCACGGAGTACCATCGGGTGCGTTCTAAACGATATCTGAGCCTATGGTACCATCGGGTGCACCGATCTTGAACTAACACTAACACCATCTCTAAACGGACGGAACGAGATTCCACATGACCCACGTCACCTAGGAGTTCCATCTGGTGCATCCAAAACGATATCTGAGCCTATGGTACGTTTGGCGCAAATCGTGCACCAATCTTGCACTAACACTAACACCATTTCCAAATGGACCGAACAAGATTCCACATGACCCAAGTCACCTAGGAGCTCCATCGAGTGCGTCCAAAATGATTTCCAAGCCTATGATATGTTCGACGCAAACCGTGCACCGATCTTGCATCAAGATTAACACTGTCTCCAAACGGACCAAAACGAGCTTCTAGTTGAGCTTCATCACCTGGGAGTACCATCGGGTGCGTCCAAAACGATTTCTGAGCCTATGGTATGTTCAGCGCAAACCGTGCACCGATCTTGCATCAAGATTAACACTGTCTCCAAACGGACCAAAACGAGCTTCTAGTTGAGCTTCATCACCTGGGAGTACCATCGGGTGCGTCCAAAACGATTTCTGAGCCTATGGTATGTTCAGCGCAAACCGTGCACCTATCTTGCACTAACACAAACACCATCTCCAAACGGACCGAACGAGATTCCACATGACCCACATAACCTTGGAGTTCCATTTGGTGCGTCGATTACGATTTCGGAGCCTATGGTACGTTTGGCGTAAACCGTGCACCGATCTTGGGTCAAGATTCGCACTATCTCCAAACAGACCGAAACTAGCTTCCATCGGGTGCGTCCAAAATGATATATGAGCCTATGGTACGTTTGGCATAAACCGTGCTCCTATCTTACAAACCGTGCACCTATCTTGCACTAACACTAACACCATCTCCAAACAGACTGAATGAGATTCCACATGACCCACGTCACCTAGGAGTTCCATCTGGTGCATCCAAAATGATTTATGAGCCTATGGTACGTTCGGCGCAAACCGTGCACCGATCTTGCATCAAGATTAGCACTATCTCCAAACGGAATGAAACTAGCTTCCACTTGAGCTTCGTCACCACGGAGTACCATCGGGTGCGTTCTAAACGATATATGAGCCTATGGTACATTTGGCGCAAACCGTGAACCCTATGTTGCACTAACACTAACACCATATCCAAACGGACCGAACAAGATTCCACATGACCCACGTCACCTAGGAGTACCATCGGGTGCGTCCAAAACGATATTTGAGCCTATGGTACGTTTGGCGCAAACCGTCCACCTATCTTGAGTCAAGATTAGCACTATCTCCAAACGGAACGAAACTAGCTTCCACTTGAGCTTCGTCACCACGGAGTACCATCGGGTGCGTTCTAAACGATATCTAAGCCTATGGTACATTTGGCGCAAACCGTGCACCTATCTTGCATCAACGCTAACACCATCTCCAAACAGACCGAACGAGATTCCACATGACCCACGTCACCTTGGAGTTCCATCGGGTGTTTCCAAAACGATATCTGAGCCTATGGTACGTTTGGCGCAAACCGTGCACCTATCTTGCACTAACACTAACACCATCTCCTAAAGGACCGAACAAGATTCCACACGACCCACGTCACCTAGGAGGTCCATTGGGTGCGTTTCGACATCTGAGCCTAGGGTACGTTTGGCACAAACCATGCACCTATCTTGCACTAACACTAACACCATCTTCAAATGGACCGAACGAGATTCCACATGACCCATGTCACCTAGGAGCTCCAACTCGTGTGTCCAAATCGATTTCCGAGCCAATGGTACGTTCGACGCAAACCGTGCACCGATCTTGCATCAAGATTAACACTATCTCCAAACGGACCAAAACGAGCTTCCAGTTGAGCTTCGTCACCTAGGAGTACCATCAGGTGCGTCCAAAATGATTTCTGAGCCTATGGAATGTTTAGCGCAAACCGTTCACCTATCTTGCACTAACCCAAACACCATCTCCAAACAGACCGAATGAGATTCCACATGACCCATGTCACCTAGGACTTCCATCTGGTGCGTCCAAAACGATTTCGGAGCCTATGGTACGTTCGGCGGAAACCGTGCACCGATCTTGTGTCAAGATTAGCACTATCTCCAAACGGAACGAACCTAGCTTCCACTTGAGCTTCGTCACCTAGGAGTATCATCGGGTGCGTTCTAAACCATATCTGAGCCTAAAGTACATTTGGTGCAAACCGTGCACCTATCTTGCACTCACACTAACACCATCTCCAAACGGAACGAAACTAGCTTCCACTTGAGCTTCGTCACCACGGAGTACCATCGGGTGCGTTCTAAACGATATCTGAGCCTATGGTACCATCGGATGCACCGATCTTGAACTAACACTAACACCATCTCTAAACGGACGGAACGAGATTCCACATGACCCACATCTCCTAGGAGTTCCATCTAGTGCATCCAAAACGATATCTGAGCCTATGGTACGTTTGGCGCAAATCGTGCACCAATCTTGCACTAACACTAACACCATTTCCAAATGGACCGAACAAGATTCCACATGACCCAAGTCACCTTGGAGCTCCATCGGGTGCGTCCAAAATGATTTCCGAGCCTATGATACGTTCGACACAAACCGTGCACCGATCTTGCATCAAGATTAACACTGTCTCCAAACGGTCCAAAACGAGCTTCTAGTTGAGCTTCATCACCTGGGAGTACCATCGGGTGCGTCCAAAACGATTTCTGAGCCTATGGTATGTTCAGCGCAAACCGTGCACCGATCTTGCACTAACACAAACACCATCTCCAAACGGACCGAACGAGATTCCACATGACCCACGTCACCTAGGAGTTCCATTTGGTGCGTCCATTACGATTTCGGAGCCTATGGTACGTTTACGTAAACGTGCACCGATCTTGCGTCCAAGATTCGCACACTATCTCCAAACGGACCAAACTAGCTTCCATCGGGTGCGTCCAAAATGATATATGAGCATATGGTACGATTGGCATAAACCGTGCTCCTGTCTTGCAAACCGTGCACCTATCTTGCACTAAGACTAACACCATCTCCAAACAGACTAAATGAGATTCCACATGACCGATGTCACCTAGGAGTTCCATCTGGGGCATCCAAAACAATTTCTGAGCCTATGGTACGTTCGGCGCAAACCGTGCACCGATCTTGCGTCAAGATTAGTACTATCTCCAAACGGACCGAAACTAGCTTCCAGTTGAGCTTCGTCACCTTGGAGTACCATCGGGTGCGTCCAAAACGATTTATGAGCCTATGGTACGTTCGGCGCAAACCGTGCACCGATCTTGCATCAAGATTAGCACTATCTCCAAACGGAACGAAACTAGCTTCCACTTGAGCTTCGTCACCACGGAGTACCATCGGGTGCGTTCTAAATGATATCTATGCCTATGGTACATTTGGCGCAAACCATGCACCTATCTTGCACTAATACTAACACCATATCCAAACACACCGAACAAGATTCCACATGACCCACGTCACCTAGGAGGTCCATCGGGTGCGTCCAAAACGATATCTGAGCCTATGGTAAGTTTCGCGCAAACCATGCACTGATCTTGCACTAACACTAACACCATCTCTAAACGGACAGAACGAGATTCCACATGACCCACGTCACCTAGGAGCTCCATCGGGTGCGTCCAAAATGATTTCCGAGCCTATGGTACGTTTGGCGCAAATCGTGCACCAATCTTGCGTCAAGATTAGCACTATCTCCAAACGGAATGAAACTAGCTTCCACTTGAGCTTCGTCACCTAGGAGTACCATCGAGTGCGTCCAAAACGATATTGGAGCGTATGGTACGTTTGGCGCAAACCGTGCACCTATCTTGAGTGAAGATTAGCACTATCGCCAAACGGAACGAAACTAGCTTCCACTTGAGCTTCGTCACCACGGAGTACCATCGGGTGCGTTCTAAACGATATCTGAGCCTATGGTACCATCGGGTGCACCGATCTTGAACTAACACTAACACCATCTCTAAACGGATGGAACGAGATTCCACATGACCCACGTCACCTAGGAGTTCCATCTGGTGCATCCAAAACGATATCTGAGCCTATGGTACGTTTGGCGCAAATCGTGCACCAATCTTGCACTAACACTAACACCATTTCCAAACGGACCGAACAAGATTCCACATGACCCAAGTCACCTAGGAGCTCCATCGGGTGCGTTCAACGCAAACCGTGCACCGATCTTGCATCAAGATTAACACTGTCTCCAAACGGACGAAAACGAGCTTCTAGTTGAGCTTCATCACCTGGGAGTACCATCGGGTGCGTCCAAAACGATTTCTGAGCCTATGGTATGTTCAGCGCAAACCGTGCACCTATCTTGCATGATGAGGACATCAACACCGATCATACATCCACGCCGTCCACGCCGACACTTAATCATCAAGTGAGTTCCTTCTTGAGCTCTTGTCCATCCTGTTTAGATCTTGGAGACACGTGCACTCTTGTTTTGATTAGGAATCAAGGAGAAGACCGAAAGGGAAAAGGACTCGCGTAGGCTGGATTCGGACTGCAGCACACCTCCAACTTGCGACGGTCGCCACGGTTACATACAGAGTCGGATTGGTTTGATTCTGGACTTGTTGGAAAGCTAATAAAGTCTACTTTCGTACGGATCTGACCTCATACTCATACCTGCTCAGAAACGGCGTCAACAGTCCAAAAATCACCGAGAGGTCTATTCTGTCCAGGGTGCTGCGCCACCTTAAGTTAGCCCAATGGGCTTGTATCGTTTAGAGTCCAGTAGGGACGCGTCCTAGGGTTGGAGCACGACCCAAACTCTCTTGTGGTCGTCCTCCACACGTCATATACCCCTTAGCCGCCACCAGGAACACTTGGGTTTTGTTTAGATCAAGTTTAGCCTTTGCTACTTGCTTGTAGGCGCGCGTGCTGATCCAGCCGCCCGTCTCCTTGTCTTCGGAACCCCACTCATAATAAGATTCAGTTTGAGGCTTTCAATTTCATCTTGCAAATTCAGTGCTTGTTTCCTTGTTCTTGCTAGTTCTTCCATTGCTTGCAGGACGGGAGCCCTAGTGGCTGGTTGTCGCGCTCCACAAGATCGTGACGGCCTTTGGAGGTGGTGTATCGGTTGCTAAGGCGCGGTCTTGGAAGGCTGTAGTCGGGCCGTGAACGTCATCTCCATCCACCAAATCGAGTGATCTCACGCCTCTCATCGAAAGATCGTCCATAAACCCTAGCGGGTTCATATCATTGCACTAACACAAACACCATCTCCAAACAGACCGAACGAGATTCCACATGACCCACGTCACCTAGGAGTTCCATTTGGTGCGTCTAATACGATTTCGGAGCCTATGGTATGTTTGGCGTAAACTGTGCACCGATCTTGCGTCAAGATTCGCACTATCTCCAAACGGACCGAAACTAGCTTCCATCGGGTGCGTCCAAAATGATATATGAGCCTATGGTACGTTTGGCATAAACCGTGCTCCTATCTTGCAAACCGTGCACCTATCTTGCACTAACACAAAGACCATCTCCAAACGGACTGAATGAGATTCCACATGACCCACGTCACCTAGGAGTTCCATCTGGTGCATCCAAAACGATTTATGAGCCTATGGTACGTTCGGCGCAAACCGTGCACCGATCTTGCATCAAGACTAGCACTATCTCCAAACGGAACGAAACTAGCTTCCACTTGAGCTTCGTCACCACGGAGTACCATCGGGTGCGTTCTAAACGATATCTGAGCCTATGGTACATTTGGCGCAAACCGTGCACCTATGTTGCACTAACACTAACACCATATCCAAACGGACCGAACAAGATTCCACATGACCCACGTCACCTAGGAGTACCATCGGGTGCGTCCAAAACGATATTTGAGCCTATGGTACATTTGGCGCAAACCGTCCACCTATCTTGAGTCAAGATTAGCACTATCTCCAAACGGAACGAAACTAGCTTCCACTTGAGCTTCGTCACCACGGAGTACCATCGGGTGTGTTCTAAACGATATCTGAGCCTATGGTACCATCAGGTGCACCGATCTTGCACTAACACTAACACCATCTCTAAACGGACGGAACGAGATTCCACATGACCCACGTCACCTAGGAGTTCCATCTGGTGCATCCAAAACGATATCTGAGCCTATGGTACGTTTGGCGCAAATCGTGCAACAATCTTGCACTAACTCTAACACCATTTCCAAACGGACCGAACAAGATTCCACATGACCCAAGTCACCTAGGAGCTCCATCGGGTGCGTCCAAAATGATTTCCGAGCCTATGGTACGTTCGACGCAAACCGTGCACCGATCTTGCATCAAGATTAACACTGTCTCCAAACGGACCAAAACGAGCTTCTAGTTGAGCTTCATCACCTGGGAGTACCATCGGGTGCGTCCAAAACGATTTCTGAGCCTATGGTATGTTCAGCGCAAACCGTGCACCTATCTTGCACTAACACAAACACCATCTCCAAATGGACCGAACGAGATTCCACATGACCCACGTCACCTAGGAGTTCATTTTGGTGCGTCCAATACGATTTCGGAGCCTATGGTACGTTTGGCGTAAACCGTGCACCGATCTTGCGTCAAGATTCACACTATCTCCAAACGGACCGAAACTAGCTTCCATCGGGTGCGTCCAAAATGATATATGAGCCTATGGTACGTTTGGCATAAATCGTGCTCCTATCTTGCAAACCGTGCACCTATCTTGCACTAACACTAACACCATCTCCAAACGGACTGAATGAGATTCCACATGACCCACGTCACCTTGGAGTTCCATCTGGTGCATCCAAAACGATTTATAAGCCTATGGTACGTTCGGCACAAACCGTGCACCGATCTTGCGTCAAGATTAGCAATATCTCCAAACGGACCAAAACTAGCTTCCAGTTGAGCTTCGTCACCTAGGAGTACCATCGGGTGCATCCAAAACGATTTTCTGTGCCTATGGTATGTTCAGCGGAAACCGTGCACCTATCTTGCACTAACACAAACACCATCTCCAAACGGACCGAACGAGATTCCACAAGACCCACGTCACCTAGGAGTTCCATCTGGTGCATCCAAAACTATATATGAGCCTATGGTACGTTTGGCGCAAATCGTGCACCAATCTTGCACTAACTCTAACACCATTTCCAAACGGACCGAACAAGATTCCACATGACCCAAGTCACCTAGGAGCTCCATCGGGTGCGTCCAAAATGATTTCCGAGCCTATTGTACGTTCGACGCAAACCGTGCACCGATCTTGCATCAAGATTAACACTGTCTCCAAACGGACCAAAACAAGCTTCTAGTTGAGCTTCATCACCTGGGAGTACCATCGGGTGCGTCCAAAACGATTTCTGAGCCTATGGTATGTTCAGCGCAAACCGTGCACCTATCTCGCACTAACACAAACACCATCTCCAAATGGACCGAACGAGATTCCACATGACCCACGTCACCTAGGAGTTCCATTTGGTGCGTCCAATACGATTTCGGAGCCTATGGTACGTTTGGCGTAAACCGTGCACCGATCTTGCGTCAAGATTCACACTATCTCCAAACGGACCGAAACTAGCTTCCATCGGGTGTGTCCAAAATGATATATGAGCCTATGGTACGTTTGGCATAAACCGTGCTCCTATCTTGCAAACCGTGCACCTATCTTGCACTAACACTAACACCATCTCCAAACGGACTGAATGAGATTCCACATGACCCACGTCACCTAGGAGTTCCATCTGGTGCATCCAAAACGATTTATAAGCCTATGGTACGTTCGGCACAAACCGTGCACCGATCTTGCGTCAAGATTAGCAATATCTCCAAACGGACCAAAACTAGCTTCCAGTTGAGCTTCGTCACCTAGGAGTACCATCGGGTGCGTCCAAAACGATTTTCTGTGCCTATGGTATGTTCAGCGGAAACCGTGCACCTATCTTGCACTAACACAAACACCATCTCCAAACGGACCGAACGAGATTCCACATGACCCACGTCACCTAGGAGTTCCATCTGGTGCATCCAAAACGATATCTGAGCCTATGGTACGTTTGGCGCAAATCGTGCACCAATCTTGCACTAACTCTAACACCATTTCCAAACGGACCGAACAAGATTCCACATGACCCAAGTCACCTAGGAGCTCCATCGGGTGCGTCCAAAATGATTTCCGAGCCTATGGTACGTTCGACGCAAACCGTGCACCGATCTTGCATCAAGATTAACACTGTCTCCAAACGGACCAAAACGAGCTTCTAGTTGAGCTTCATCACCTGGGAGTACCATCGGGTGCGTCCAAAACGATTTCTGAGCCTATGGTATGTTCAGCGCAAACCGTGCACCTATCTTGCACTAACACAAACACCATCTCCAAACGGACCGAACGAGATTCCACATGACCCACGTCACCTAGGAGTTCCATTTGGTGCGTCCAATACGATTTCAGAGCGTATGGTACGTTTGGCGTAAACCGTGCACCGATCTTGCGTCAAGATTCACACTATCTCCAAACGGACCGAAACTAGCTTCCATCGGGTGCGTCCGAAATGATATATGAGCCTATGGTACGTTTGGCATAAACCGTGCTCCTATCTTGCAAACCGTGCACCTATCTTGCACTAACACTAGCACCATCTCCAAATGGACCGAACGAGATTCCACATGACCCACGTCACCTAGGAGCTCCATCTCGTGTGTCCAAATCGATTTCCGAGCCGATGGTACGTTCGACGCAAACCATGCACCGATCTTGCATCAAGATTAACACTATCTCCAAACGTACCAAAACGAGCTTCCAGTTGAGCTTCGTCACCTAGGAGTACCATCGGGTGCGTCCAAAATGATTTCTGAGATTATGGTATGTTCAGCGCAAACCGTGCACCTATCTTGCACGTTACTAACACCATCTCCAAACGGACTGAATGAGATTCCACATGACCCACGTCACCCAGGAGTTCCATCTGGTGCATCCAAAATGATTTATGAGCCTGTGGTTCGTTCGGCGCAAACCGTGCACCGATCTTGCATCAAGGTTAGCACTATCTCTAAACGGACCAAAACTAGCTTCCAGTTGAGCTTTGTCACCTAGGAGTACCGTCGGGTGCGTCCAAAACGATTTCTGAGCCTATGGTATGTTCAGCGCAAACCGTGCACCTATGTTGCACAAACCCAAACACCATCTCCAAACAGACCGAATGAGATTCCACATGACCCATGTCACCTAGGACTTCCATCAGGTGCGTCCAAAACGATTTCGGAGCCTATGGTACGTTCGGCGGAAACCGTGCACCGATCTTGCGTCAAGATTAGCACTATCTCTAAACGGACCGAAACTAGCTTCCACTTGAGCTTCGTCACCTAGGAGTATCATCAGCTGCGTTCTAAACCATATCTGAGCCTAAAGTACGTTTGGTGCAAACCGTGCACCTATCTTGCACTCACACTTACACCATCTCCAAACGGACCAACGAGATTCCACACGACCCACGTCACGTAGGAGTTCCATCGGGAGCGTCCAAAATGATATATGAGCCTATGGTACGTTTAGCGCAAACCGTGCACCTATCTTACATCAACACTAACACCATCTCCAAACAGACCGAACGAGATTCCACATGACCCACGTCACCTAGGAGTTCCATCGGGTGCGTCCAAAACGATATCTGAGCCTATAGTACGTTTGGCGCAAACCGTGCACCTATCTTGCACTAACACTAACACCATCTCCAAACGGACCGAACAAGATTCAACATGACCCACGTCACCTAGGAGTTCCATTGGGTGCGTCCAAAACGATATCTGAGCCTAGGGTACGTTTGGCGCAAACCGTGCACCTATCTTGCACTAACACTAGCACCATCTCCAAATGGACCGAACGAGATTCCACATGACCCACGTCACCTAGGAGCTCCAACTCGTGTGTCCAAATCGATTTCCGAGCCGATGGTACGTTCGACGCAAACCATGCACCGATCTTGCATCAAGATTAACACTATCTTCAAACGGACCAAAACGAGCTTCCAGTTGAGCTTCGTGACCTAGGAGTACCATCGGGTGCGTCCAAAACGATTTCTGAGATTATGGTATGTTCAGCGCAAACCGTGCACCTATCTTGCACGTTACTAACACCATCTCCAAACGGACTGAATGAGATTCCACATGACCCACGTCACCCAGGAGTTCCACCTGGTGCATCCAAAACGATTTATGAGCCTGTGGTACGTTCGGCGCAAACCGTGCACCGATCTTGCATCAAGATTAGCACTATCTCTAAACAGACCAAAACTAGCTTCCAGTTGAGCTTCGTCACCTAGGAGTACCGTCGGGTGCGTCCAAAACGATTTCTGAGCCTATGGTATGTTCAGCGCAAACCGTGCACCTATCTTGCACAAACCCAAACACCATCTCCAAACAGACCGAAGGAGATTCCACATGACCCATGTCACCTAGGACTTCCATCTGGTGCGTCCAAAACGATTTCGCAGCCTATGGTACGTTCGGCGGAAACCGTGCACCGATCTTGCGTCAAGATTAGCACTATCTCCAAACGGACCGAAACTAGCTTCCACTTGAGCTTCGTCACCTAGGAGTATCAACGGGTGCGTTCTAAACCATATCTGAGCCTAAAGTACGTTTGGTGCAAACCGTGCACCTATCTTGCACTCACACTAACACCATCTCCAAACGGAACAACGAGATTCCACATGACCCACGTCACGTAGGAGTTCTATTGGGTGCGTCCAAAATTATATATGAGCCTATCGTACGTTTGGCGCAAACCGTGCACCAATCTTGCACTAACAATAACACCATTTCCAAACGGACCGAACGAGATTCCACATGACCCACGTCACCAAGGAGTTCCATCTGGTGCGTCCAAAACAATTTCTGAGCCTATGGTACGTTCGGCGCAAACCGTGCACCGATCTTGCGTCAAGATTAGCACTATCTCCAAATGGACCGAAACTAGCTTCCACTTGAGCTTCGTCACCTAGGAGTATCATCGGGTGCGTTCTAAACCATATCTGAGCCTATGGTACGTTTGGTGCAAACCGTACACCTATCTTGCATTCACACTAATACCATCTCCAAACGGACCAGCGAGATTCCACATGACCCACGTCACGTAGGAGTTCCATCGGGTGCGTCCAAAATGATATATGAGCCTATGGTACGTTTAGCGCAAACCGTGCACCTATCTTACATCAACACTAACACCATCTCCAAACGGATCAAACGAGATTCCACTTGACCCACGTCACCTAGGAGTTCCATTGGGTGCGTCCAAAACGATATCTGAGCCTATCGTACGTTTGGCGCAAACCGTGCATCAATCTTGCACTAACACTAACACCATTTCCAAACGGACCGAACGAGATTCCACATGACCCACGTCACCAAGGAGTTCCATCTGGTGCATCCAAAACGATTTCTGAGCCTATGGTACGTTCGGCGCAAACCGTGCACCGATCTTGCGTCAAGATTAGCACTATCTCCAAACGGACCGAAACTAGCTTCCACTTGAGCTTCGTCACCTAGGAGTATCATCGGGTGCGTTCTAAACCATATCTGAGCCTATGGTACGTTTGGTGCAAATCGTGCACCTATCTTGCACTCACACTAACACCATCTCCAAACGGACCAGTGAGATTCCACATGACCCACGTCACGTAGGAGTTCCATCGGGTGCGTCCAAAATGATATATGAGCCTATGGTACGTTTAGCGCAAAAAGTGCACCTATCTTATATCAACACTAACACCATCTCCAAACAGACCGAACGAGATTCCAGATGACCCACGTCACCTTGGAGTTCCATCGGCTGTGTCCAAAACGATATCTGAGCCTATGGTACGTTTGGCGCAAACCGTGCACCTATCTTGCTCTAACACTAACACCATCTCCAAACAGACCGAACAAGATTCCACATGACCCACATCACCTAGGAGGTCCATCGGGTGCGTCCAAAATGATATCTGAGCCTATGGTACGTTTGGCGCAAACCATGCATCTATCTTGCACTAACACAAACACCATCTCCAAACAGACCGAACGAGATTCCACATGACCCATGTCACCTAGGAGTTCCATCTGGTGCGTCCAAAACGATTTTGGAGCCTATGGTACGTTCGGCGGAAACCGTTCACCGATCTTGCGTCAAGATTAGCACTATCTCCAAACGGACCGAAACTAGCTTCCACATGATCTTCGTCACCTAGGAGTATCATCGGGTGCGTTCTAAACCATATCTGAGCCTATGGTACGTTTGGTGCAAACCGTGCACCTATCTTGCACTCACACTAACACCATCTCCAAACAGATCGAACGAGATTCCACATGACCCACGTCACCTAGGAGTTCCATCGGGTGCGTCCAAAACGATATCTGAGCCTACGGTACGTTTCGCGCAAACCGTGCACCTATCTTGCACTAACACTAACACCATCTCCAAACAGATCGAACGAGATTCCACATGACCCACGTCACCTAGGAGTTCCATTGGGTGCGTCCAAAATGATATCTGAGCCTATCGTACGTTTGGCGCAAACCGTGCACCAATCTTGCACTAACACTAACACCATTTCCAAACGGACCGAACGAGATTCCACATGACCCACGTCACCTAGGAGGTCCATCGGGTGTGTCCCAAACGATATCTGAGCCTATGGTATGTTTGGAGCAAACCGTTCACCTATCTTGCACTAACACTAACACCATCTCCAAATGGACCGAACGAGATTCCACATGACCCACGTCACCTAGGAGCTCCATCTGGTGATCCCAAATCGATTTCCGAGCATATGGTACGTTCGACGCAAACCGTGCACCGATCTTGCTTCAAGATTAACACTATCTCCATACGGACTAAAACGAGCTTCCAGTTGAGCTTCGTCTCCTAGGAGTACCATCGGGTGCGTCCAAAACGATTTCTGAGCCTATGGTATGTTCAGCGCAAACCGTGCACCTATCTTGCACTAACACTAACACCATCTCCAAACAGACTGAATGAGATTCCACATGATCCACGTCACCTAGTAGTTCCATCTGGTGCATCCAAAACGATTTATGAGCCTGTGGTACGTTCGGCGCAAACCGTGCACCGATCTTGCATCAAGATTAGCACTATCTCCGAACGGACCGAAACTAGCTTCCACTTGAGCTTCGTCACCTAGGAGTATCATCGGGTGCATTCTAAACCATATCTGAGCCTATGGTACGTTTGGTGCAAACCGTGCACCTATCTTGCACTCACACTAACACCATCTCCAAACGGACCAGCGAGATTCCACATGACCCACGTCACGTAGGAGTTCCATCGGGTGCGTCCAAAATGATATATGAGCCTATGGTACGTTTAGCGCAAACCGTGCACCTATCTTACATCAACACTAACACCATCTCCAAACAGACCGAACGAGATTCCACATGACCCACGTCACCTTGGAGTTCCATCGGCTGTGTCCAAAACGATATCTGAGCCTATGGTACGTTTGTCCCAAACCGTGCACCTATCTAGCACTAACACTAACACCATCTCCAAACAGACCGAACAAGATTCTACATTACCCACGTCACCTAGGAGGTCCATCGGGTGCGTCCAAAATGATATCTGAGCCTATGGTACGTTTGGCGCAAACCGTGCACCTATCTTGAACTAACACTAACACCATCTCCAAATAGACCGAACGAGATACCACATGACCCACGTCACCTAGGAGCTCCATCTGGTGTGTCCACATCGATTTCCGAGCCTATGGTACGTTCGACGCAAACCGTGCACCGATCTTGCATCAAGATTAACACTATCTCCATACGGACTAAAACGAGCTTCCAGTTGAGCTTCGTCACCTAGGAGTACCATCGGGTGCGTCCAAAACGATTTCTGAGCCTATGGTATATTCAGCGCAAACCGTGCACCTATCTTGCACTAACACTAACACCATCTCCAAACGGACTGAATGAGATTCCACATGACCCACGTCACCTAGGAGTTCCATCTGGTGCATCCAAAACGATTTATGAGCCTATGGTACGTTCGGCGCAAACCGTGCACCGATCTTGCATCAAGATTAGCACTATCTCCAAACGGACCGAAACTAGCTTCCAGTTGAGCTTCGTCACCTAGGAGTACCGTCGGGCGCGTCCAAAACGATTTCTGAGCCTATGGTATGTTCAGCGCAAACCATGCACCTATCTTGCACTAACACAAACACCATCTCCAAACAGACCGAACGAGATTCCACAAGACCCATGTCACCTAGGAGTTCCATCTGGTGCGTCCAAAACGATTTTGGAGCCTATGGTACGTTCGGCGGAAACCGTGCACCGATCTTGCGTCAAGATTAGCACTATCTCAAAACGGACCAAAACAAGCTTCCACATGAGCTTCGTCACCTAGGAGTATCATCGGGTGCGTTCTAAACCATATTTGAGCCTATGGTACGTTTGGTGCAAACCATGCACCTATCTTGCACTCATACTAACACCATCTCCAAACAGATCGAACGAGATTCCACATGACCCACGTCACCTAGGAGTTCCATTGGGTGCGTCCAAAATGATATCTGAGCCTATCGTACGTTTGGCGCAAACCGTGCACCAATCTTGCACTAACACTAACACCATTTCCAAACGGACCGAACGAGATTCCACATGACCCACGTCACCTAGGAGGTCCATCGGGTGCGTCCCAAACGATATCTGAGCCTATGGTACGTTTGGCGCAAACCGTGCACCAATCTTGCACTAACACTAACACCATTTCCAAACGGACCGAACGAGATTCCACATGACCCACGTCACCAAGGAGTTCCATCTGGTGCATCCAAAACGATTTCTGAGCCTATGGTACGTTCGGCGCAAACCGTGCACCGATCTTGCGTCAATATTAGCACTATCTCCAAACGGACCGAAACTAGCTTCCACTTGAGCTTCGTCACCTAGGAGTATCATTGGGTGCGTTCTAAACCATATCTGAGCCTATGGTACGTTTGGTGCAAATCGTGCACCTATCTTGCACTCACACTAACACCATCTCCAAACGGACCAGCGAGATTCCACATGACCCACGTCACATAGGAGTTCCATCGGGTGCGTCCAAAATGATATATGAGCCTATGGTACGTTTAGCGCAAACCGTGCACCTATCTTACATCAACACTAACACCATCTCCAAACAGACCGAACGAGATTCCACATGACCCACGTCACCTTGGAGTTCCGTCGGGTGCGTCCAAAACGATATATGAGCCTATGGTACGTTTGGCGCAAACCGTGCACCTATCTTGAACTAACACTAACTCCATCTCCAAATGGACCGAACGAGATTCCACATGACCCACGTCACCTAGGAGCTCCAACTCGTGTGTCCAAATCGATTTCCCAGCCGATGGTACGTTCGACGCAAACCATGCACCGATCTTGCATCAAGATTAACACTATCTCCAAACGGACCAAAACGAGCTTCCAGTTGAGCTTCGTCACCTAGGAGTACCATCGGGTGCGTCCAAAACAATTTCTGAGATTATGGTATGTTCAGCGCAAACCGTGCACCTATCTTGCACGTTACTAACACCATCTCCAAACGGACTGAATGAGATTCCACATGACCCACGTCACCCAGGAGTTCTATCTGGTGCATCCAAAACGATTTATGAGCCTGTGGTACGTTCGGCGCAAACCGTGCACCGATCTTGCATCAAGATTAGCACTATCTCTAAACAGACCAAAACTAGCTTCCAGTTGAGCTTCGTCACCTAGGAGTACCGTCGGGTGCGTCCAAAACGATTTCTGAGCCTATGGTATGTTCAGCGCAAACTGTGCACCTATCTTGCACAAACCCAAACACCATCTCCAAACAGACCGAATGAGATTCCACATGACCCATGTCACCTAGGACTTCCATCTGGTACGTCCAAAACAATTTCGGAGCCTATGGTACGTTCGGCGGAAACCGTGCACCGATCTTGCGTCAAGATTAGCACTATCTCCAAACGGACCGAAACTAGCTTCCACTTGAGCTTCCTCACCTAGGAGTATCATCGGGTGCGTTCTAAACCATATCTGAGCCTAAAGTACGTTTGGTGCAAACCGTGCACCTATCTTGCACTCACACTAACACCATCTCCAAACGGAACAACGAGATTCCACATGACCCACGTCACGTAGGAGTTCTATTGGGTGCGTCGAAAATGATATATGAGCCTATGGTACGTTTGGCGCAAACCGTGCACCTATCTTCCACTAACACTAACACCATCTCCAAACGGACTGAATGAGATTCCACATGACCCACGGCACCTAGGAGTTCCATCTGGTGCATCCAAAATGATTTATGAGCCTATGGTACGTTCGGCGCAAACCGTGCACCGATCTTGCATCAAGATTAGCACTATCTCCAAACAGACCAAAAGTAGCTTCCAGTTGAGCTTCGTCACCTAGGAGTACCGTCGGGTGCGTCCAAAATGATTTCTGAGCCTATGGTATGTTCAGCGCAAACCGTGCACCTATCTTGAACTAACACAAACACCATCTCCAAACAGACCGAACGAGATTCCATATGACCCATGTCACCTAGGAGTTCCATCTGGTGCGTCCAAAACGATTTTGGACCCTATGGTACGTTCGCTCAAGGAAACCGCAAATCGATCTTGCGTCCAAGATTAGCACTATCTCCAAACGGAACGAAACTAGCCTCCACTTGAGCTTCGTCACCTTGGAGTATCATCGGGTGCGTTCTAAACCATATCTGAGCCTATGGTACGTTTGGTGCAAACTGTGCACCTATCTTGCACTCACACTAACACCATCTCCAAACGGATCGAACGAGATTCCACTTGACCCACGTCACCTAGGAGTTCCATTGGGTGCGTCCAAAACGATATCTGAGCCTATCGTACGTTTGGCGCAAACCGTGCACCAATCTTGCACTAACACTAACACCATTTCCAAACGGACCGAACGAGATTCCACATGACCCACGTCACCAAGGAGTTCCATCTGGTGCATCCAAAACGATTTCTGAGCCTATGGTACGTTCGGCGCAAACCGTGCACCGATCTTGCGTCAAGATTAGCACTATCTCCAAAAGGACCGAAACTAGCTTCCACTTGAGCTTAAATCACCTAGGAGTATCATCGGTGCGTTCTAAACCATATCTGAGCCTATGGTACATTTGGTGCAAACCGTGCACCTATCTTGCATTCACACTAATACCATCTAGAAACGGACCAGCGAGATTCCACATGACCCACGTCACGTAGGAGTTCCATCGGGTGCGTCCAAAATGACATATGAGCCTATGGTACGTTTAGCGCAAACCGTGCACCTATCTTACATCAACACTAACACCATCTCCAAACAGACCGAACGAGATTCCACATGACCCACGTCACCTTGGAGTTCCATCGGCTGTGTCCAAAACGATATTTGAGCCTATGGTACGCTTACGCAAAACCGTGCACCTATCTTGCACTAACACTAACACCATCTCCAAACAGACCGAACAAGATTCCACATGACCCACATCACTTGGAGGTCCATCGGGTGCGTCCAAAATGATATCTGAGCCTATGATACGTTTGGCGCAAACCGTGCACCTATCTTGAACTAACACTAACACCATCTCCAAATGGACCGAACGAGATTCCACATGACCCACGTCACCTAGGAGCTCCATCTGGTGTGTCCAAATCGATTTCCGAGCCTATGCTACGTTCGACGCAAACCGTGCACCGATCTTGCATCAAGATTAACACTATCTCCAAACGGACCAAAAGAGCTTCCAGTTGAGCTTCGTCACCTAGGAGTACCATCGGGTGCGTCCAAAACGATTTCTGAGCCTATGGTATGTTCAGCGCAAACCGTGAACCTATCTTGCACTAACACTAACACCATCTCCAAACGGACTGAATGAGATTCCACATGACCCACGTCACCTAGGAGTTCCATCTGGTGCATCCAAAATGATTTATGAGCCTATGGTACGTTCGGCGCAAACCGTGCACCGATCTTGCATCAAGATTAGCACTATCTCCAAACGGACCGAAACTAGCTTCCAGTTGAGCTTCGTCACCTAGGAGTACCGTCGGGCGCGTCCAAAACGATTTCTGAGCCTATGGTATGTTCAGCGCAAACCGTGCACCGATCTTGCACTAACACAAACACCATCTCCAAACAGACCGAACGAGATTCCACATGACCCATGTCACCTAGGAGTTCCATCTGGTGCGTCCAAAATGATTTTGGAGCCTATGGTACGTTCAAGCGGAAACCGTGCACCGATCTTGCGTCAAGATTAGCACCATCTCCAAACGGACCGAAACTAGCCTCCACTTGAGCTTCGTCACCTAGGAGTATCATCGGGTGCGTTCTAAACCATATCTGAGCCTATGGTACGTTTGGTGCAAACCGTGCACCTATCTTGCACTCACACTAACACCATCTCCAAACGGATCGAACGAGATTCCACTTGACCCACGTCACCTAGGAGTTCCATTGGGTGCGTCCAAAACGATATATGAGCCTATCGTGCGTTTGGCGCAAAAACCGCACCACCAATCTTGCACTAACACTAACACCATTTCCAATCGGATGAACGAGATTCCACATGACCCACGTCACCAACGAGTTCCATCTGGTGCATCCAAAACGATTTCTGAGCCTATGGTACGCTCGGCACAAACCGTGCAATCCGATCTTATGTCAAAGATTAGCACTATCTCCAAATGGACCGAAACTAGCTTCCACTTGAGCTTCGTCACCTAGGAGTATCATCGGGTGCGTTCTAAACCATATCTGAGCCTATGGTATGTTTGGTGCAAATCGGGCACCTATCTTGCACTCACACTAACACCATCTCCAAACGGACCAGCGAGATTCCACATGACCCACGTCACGTAGGAGTTCCATCGGGTGCGTCCAAAATGATATATGAGCCTATGGTACGTTTAGCGCAAACCGTGCACCTATCTTATATCAACACTAACACCATCTCCAAACAGACCGAATGAGATTCCACATGACCCACGTCACCTTGGAGTTCCATCGGCTGTGTCCAAAACGATATCTGAGCCTATGGTACATTTGGCGCAAACCGTGCACCTATCTTGCACTAACACTAACACCATCTCCAAACAGACCGAACAAGATTCCACATGACCCACGTCACCTAGGAGGTCCATCGGGTGCGTCCAAAATGATATCTGAGCCTATGGTACGTTTGGCGCAAACCGTGCACCTATCTTGAACTAACACTAACACCATCTCCAAATGGACCGAACGAGATTCCACATGACCCACGTCACCTAGGAGCTCCATCTGGTGTGTACAAATCGATTTCCGAGCCTATGCTACGTTCGACGCAAACCGTGCACCGATCTTGCATCAAGATTAACACTATCTCCAAACGGACCAAAACGAGCTTCCAGTTGAGCTTCGTCACCTAGGAGTACCATCGGGTGCGTCCAAAACGATTTCTGAGCCTATGGTATGTTCAGCGCAAACCGTGCACCTATCTTGCACTAACACTAACACCATCTCCAAACGGACTGAATGAGATTCCACATGACCGACGTCACCTAGGAGTTCCATCTGGTGCATCCAAAATGATTTATGAGCCTATGGTACGTTCGGCGCAAACCGTGCACCGATCTTGCATCAAGATTAGCACTATCTCCAAACGGACCGAAACTAGCTTCCAGTTGAGCTTCGTCACCTAGGAGTACCGTCGGGCGCGTCCAAAACGATTTCTGAGCCTATGGTATGTTCAGCGCAAACCGTGCACCTATCTTGCACTAACACAAACACCATCTCCAAACACACCGAACGAGATTCCACATGACCCATGTCACCTAGGAGTTCCATCTGGTGCGTCCAAAATGATTTTGGAGCCTATGGTACGTTCGGCGGAAACCGTGCACCGATCTTGCGTCAAGATTAGCACCATCTCCAAACGGACCGAAACTAGCCTCCACTTGAGCTTCATCACCTAGGAGTATCATCGGGTGCGTTCTAAATCATATCTGAGCCTATGGTACGTTTGGTGCAAACCGTGCACCTATCTTGCACTCACACTAACACCATCTCCAAACGGATCGAACGAGATTCCACTTGACCCACGTCACCTAGGAGTTCCATTGGGTGCGTCCAAAACGATATCTGAGCCTATCGTACGTTTGGCGCAAACCGTGCACCAATCTTGCACTAACACTAACACCATTTCCAATCGGACCGAACGAGATTCCACATGACCCACGTCACCAAGGAGTTCCATCTGGTGCATCCAAAATGATTTCTAAGCCTATGGTACGTTCGGCGCAAACCGTGCACCGATCTTGCGTCAAGATTAGCACTATCTCCAAACGGACCGAAACTAGCTTCCACTTGAGCTTCGTCACCTAGGAGTATCATCGGGTGCGTTCTAAACCATATCTGAGCCTATGGTACGTTTGGTGCAAACCGTGCACCTATCTTGCACTCACACTAACACCATCTCCAAATGGACCAGCGAGATTCCACATGACCCACGTCACATAGGAGTTCCATCGGTGCGTCCAAAATGAATATATGAGCCTATGGTACGTTTAGCGCAAACCGTGCACCTATCTTACATCAACACTAACACCATCTCCAAACAGACCGAACGAGATTCCACATGACCCACGTCACCTTGGAGTTCCGTCGGTGCGGCCCAAAACGATATATGAGCCTATGGTACGTTTGGCGCAAAACCGTGCACCTATCTTGAACTAACACTAACACCATCTCCAAATGGACCGAACGAGATTCCACATGACCCACGTCACCTAGGAGCTCCAACTCGTGTGTCCAAATCGATTTCCGAGCCGATGGTACGTTCGACGCAAACCATGCACCGATCTTGCATCAAGATTAACACTATCTCCAAACGGACCAAAACGAGCTTCCAGTTGAGCTTCGTCACCTAGGAGTACCATCGGGTGCGTCCAAAACAATTTCTGAGATTATGGTATGTTCAGCGCAAACCGTGCACCTATCTTGCACGTTACTAACACCATCTCCAAACGGACTGAATGAGATTCCACATGACCCACGTCACCCAGGAGTTCTATCTGGTGCATCCAAAACGATTTATGAGCCTGTGGTACGTTCGGCGCAAACCGTGCACCGATCTTGCATCAAGATTAGCACTATCTCTAAACAGACCAAAACTAGCTTCCAGTTGAGCTTCGTCACCTAGGAGTACCGTCGGGTGCGTCCAAAATGATTTCTGAGCCTATGGTATGTTCAGCGCAAACCGTGCACCTATCTTGAACTCACACAAACACCATCTCCAAACAGACCGAACGAGATTCCACATGACCCATGTCACCTAGGAGTTCCATCTGGTGCGTCCAAAACGATTTTGGACCCTATGGTACGTTCGGCGGAAACCGTGCACCGATCTTGCGTCAAGATTAGCACTATCTCCAAACGGAACGAAACTAGCCTCCACTTGAGCTTCGTCACCTTGGAGTATCATCGGGTGCGTTCTAAACCATATCTGAGCCTATGGTACGTTTGGTGCAAACTGTGCACCTATCTTGCACTCACACTAACACCATCTCCAAATGGACCGAACGAGATTCCACATGACCCACGTCACCTAGGAGCTCCATCTGGTGTGTCCAAATCGATTTCCGAGCCTATGCTACGTTCGACGCAAACCGTGCACCGATCTTGCATCAAGATTAACACTATCTCCAAACGGACCAAAACGAGCTTCCAGTTGAGCTTCGTCACCTAGGAGTTCCATCTGGTGCGTCCAAAACGATTTCTGAGCCTATGGTATGTTCAGCGCAAACCGTGCACCTATCTTGCATTCACACTAATACCATCTAGAAACGGACCAGCGAGATTCCACATGACCCACGTCACGTAGGAGTTCCATCGGGTGCGTCCAAAATGACATATGAGCCTATGGTACGTTTAGCGCAAACCGTGCACCTATCTTACATCAACACTAACACCATCTCCAAATGGGCCGAACGAGATTCCACATGACCCACATCACCAAAGAGTTCCGTCGGGTGCGTCCAAAACGATATCTGAGCCTATGGTACGTTTGGCGCAAACCGTGCACCTATCTTGAACTAACGCTAACACCATCTCCAAATGGACCGAACGAGATTCCACATGACCCACGTCACCTAGGAGCTCCATCTGGTGTGTCCAAATCGATTTCCGAGCCTATGCTACGTTCGACGCAAACCGTGCACCGATCTTGCATCAAGATTAACACTATCTCCAAACGGACCAAAACGAGCTTCCAGTTGAGCTTCGTCACCTAGGAGTACCATCGGATGCGTCCAAAACGATTTCTGAGCCTATGGTATGTTCAGCGCAAACCGTGCACCTATCTTGCACTAACACTAACACCATCTCCAAACGGACTGAATGAGATTCCACATGACCCACGTCACCTAGGAGTTCCATCTGGTGCGTCCAAAATGATTTTGGAGCCTATGGTACGTTCGGCGGAAACCGTGCACCGATCTTGCGTCAAGATTAGCACCATCTCCAAACGGACCGAAACTAGCCTCCACTTGAGCTTCGTCACCTAGGAGTATCATCGGGTGCGTTCTAAATCATATCTGAGCCTATGGTACGTTTGGTGCAAACCGTGCACCTATCTTGCACTCACACTAACACCATCTCCAAACGGATCGAACGAGATTCCACTTGACCCACGTCACCTAGGAGTTCCATTGGGTGCGTCCAAAACGATATCTGAGCCTATCGTCGTGCGTTTACGCAAACCGTGCACCAATCTTGCACTAACACTAACACCATTTCCAAACGGACCGAACGAGATTCCACATGACCCACGTCACCAACGAGTTCCATCTGGTGCATCCAAAACGATTTCTGAGCCTATGGTACGTTCGGCACAAACCGTGCACCGATCTTGCGTCAAGATTAGCACTATCTCCAAATGGACCGAAACTAGCTTCCACTTGAGCTTCGTCACCTAGGAGTATCATCGGGTGCGTTCTAAACCATATCTGAGCCTATGGTACGTTTGGTGCAAACCGTGCACCTATCTTGCATTCACACTAATACCATCTAGAAACGGACCAGCGAGATTCCACATGACCCACGTCACGTAGGAGTTCCATCGGGTGCGTCCAAAATGACATATGAGCCTATGGTACGTTTAGCGCAAACCGTGCACCTATCTTACATCAGCACTAACACCATCTCCAAACAGACCGAACGAGATTCCACATGACCCACGTCACCTTGGAGTTCCATCGGCTGTGTCCAAAACGATATTTGAGCCTATGGTACGTTTGGCGCAAACCGTGCACCTATCTTGCACTAACACTAACACCATCTCCAAACAGACCGAACAAGATTCCACATGACCCACATCACTTGGAGGTCCATCGGGTGCGTCCAAAATGATATCTGAGCCTATGATACGTTTGGCGCAAACCGTGCACCTATCTTGAACTAACACTAACACCATCTCCAAATGGACCGAACGAGATTCCACATGACCCACGTCACCTAGGAGCTCCATCTGGTGTGTCCAAATCGATTTCCGAGCCTATGCTACGTTCGACGCAAACCGTGCACCGATGTTGCATCAAGATTAACACTATCTCCAAACGGACCAAAACGAGCTTCCAGTTGAGCTTCGTCACCTAGGAGTACCATCGGGTGCGTCCCAAAACGATTTCGAGCCTATGGTATGTTCAGCGCAAACCGTGCACCTATCTTGCACTAACACTAACACCATCTCCAAACGGACTGAATGAGATTCCACATGACCCACGTCACCTAGGAGTTCCATCTGGTGCATCCAAAATGATTTATGAGCCTATGGTACGTTCGGCGCAAACCGTGCACCGATCTTGCATCAAGATTAGCACTATCTCCAAACGGACCGAAACTAGCTTCCAGTTGAGCTTCGTCACCTAGGAGTACCGTCGGGCGCGTCCAAAACGATTTCTGAGCCTATGGTATGTTCAGCGCAAACCGTGCACCTATCTTGCACTAACACAAACACCATCTCCAAACAGACCGAACGAGATTCCACATGACCCATGTCACCTAGGAGTTCCATCTGGTGCGTCCAAAATGATTTTGGAGCCTATGGTACGTTCGGCGGAAACCGTGCACCGATCTTGCGTCAAGATTAGCACCATCTCCAAACGGACCGAAACTAGCCTCCACTTGAGCTTCGTCACCTAGGAGTATCATCGGGTGCGTTCTAAACCATATCTGAGCCTATGGTACGTTTGGTGCAAACCGTGCACCTATCTTGCACTCACACTAACACCATCTCCAAACGGATCGAACGAGATTCCACTTGACCCACGTCACCTAGGAGTTCCATTGGGTGCGTCCAAAACGATATCTGAGCCTATATCAGACGTTTGCAAAACCGTGCACCAATCTTGCACTAACACTAACACCATTTCCAAACGGACCGAACGAGATTCCACATGACCCACGTCACCAACGAGTTCCATCTGGTGCATCCAAAACGATTTCTGAGCCTATGGTACGTTCGGCACAAACCGTGCACCGATCTTGCGTCAAGATTAGCACTATCTCCAAATGGACCGAAACTAGCTTCCACTTGAGCTTCGTCACCTAGGAGTATCATCGGGTGCGTTCTAAACCATATCTGAGCCTATGGTACGTTTGGTGCAAACCGTGCACCTATCTTGCATTCACACTAATACCATCTCGAAACGGACAAGCGAGATTCCACATGACCCACGTCACGTAGGAGTTCCATCGGGTGCGTCCAAAATGACATATGAGCCTATGGTACGTTTAGCGTAAACCGTGCACCTATCTTACATCAACACTAACACCATCTCCAAACAGACCGAACGAGATTCCACATGACCCACGTCACCTTGGAGTTCCATCGGCTGTGTCCAAAACGATATTTGAGCCTATGGTACGTTTGGCGCAAACCGTGCACCTATCTTGCACTAACACTAACACCATCTCCAAACAGACCGAACAAGATTCCACATGACCCACATCACTTGCAGGTCCATCGGGTGCGTCCAAAATGATATCTGAGCCTATGATACGTTTGGCGCAAACCGTGCACCTATCTTGAACTAACACTAACACCATCTCCAAATGGACCGAACGAGATTCCACATGACCCACGTCACCTAGGAGCTCCATCTGGTCTGTCCAAATCGATTTCCGAGCCTATGCTACGTTCGACGCAAACCGTGCACCGATCTTGCATCAAGATTAACACTATCTCCAAACGGACCAAAACGAGCTTCCAGTTGAGCTTCGTCACCTAGGAGTTCCATCTGGTGCGTCCAAAACGATTTCTGAGCCTATGGTATGTTCAGCGCAAACCGTGCACCTATCTTGCACTAACACTAACACCATCTCCAAACGGACTGAATGAGATTCCACATGACCCACGTCACCTAGGAGTTCCATCTGGTGCATCCAAAATGATTTATGAGCCTATGGTACGTTCGGCGCAAACCGTGCACCGATCTTGCATCAAGATTAGCACTATCTCCAAACGGACCGAAACTAGCTTCCAGTTGAGCTTCGTCACCTAGGAGTACCGTCGGGGGCGTCCAAAACGATTTCTGAGCCTATGGTATGTTCAGCGCAAACCGTGCACCTATCTTGCACTAACACAAACACCATCTCCAAACAGACCGAACGAGATTCCACATGACCCATGTCACCTAGGAGTTCCATCTGGTGCGTCCCAAAATGATTTTGGAGCCTATGGTACGTTCGTTCGGCGGAAACCGTGCACCGATCTTGCGTCCAAGATTAGCACCATCTCCAAACGGACCAAAACTAGCCTCCACTTGAGCTTCGTCACCTAGGAGTATCATCGGGTGCGTTCTAAACCATATCTGAGCCTATGGTACGTTTGGTGCAAACCGTGCACCTATCTTGCACTCACACTAACACCATCTCCAAACGGATCGAACGAGATTCCACTTGACCCACGTCACCTAGGAGTTCCATTGGGTGCGTCCAAAACGATATCTGAGCCTATCGTACGTTTGGCGCAAACCGTGCACCAATCTTGCACTAACACTAACACCATTTCCAAACGGACCGAACGAGATTCCACATGACCCACGTCACCAACGAGTTCCATCTGGTGCATCCAAAACGATTTCTGAGCCTATGGTACGTTCGGCACAAACCGTGCACCGATCTTGCGTCAAGATTAGCACTATCTCCAAATGGACCGAAACTAGCTTCCACTTGAGCTTCGTCACCTAGGAGTATCATCGGGTGTGTTCTAAACCATATCTGAGGCTATGGTATGTTTGGTGCAAATCGTGCACCTATCTTGCACTCACACTAACACCATCTCCAAACGGACCAGCGAGATTCCACATGACCCACGTCACGTAGGAGTTCCATCGGGTGCGTCCAAAATGATATATGAGCCTATGGTACGTTTAGCGCAAACCGTGCACCTATCTTATATCAATACTAACACCATCTCCAAACAGACCGAATGAGATTCCACATGACCCACGTCACCTTGGACTTCCATCGGCTGTGTCCAAAACGATATCTGAGCCTATGGTACATTTAAGCAAAACCGTGCACCTATCTTGCACTAACACTAACACCATCTCCAAACAGACCGAACAAGATTCCACAAGACCCACGTCACCTAGGAGGTCCATCGGTGTGCCCAAAATGATATCTGAGCCTATGGTACGTTTGGCAAAACCGTGCACCTATCTTGAACTAACACTAACACCATCTCCAAATGGACCGAACGAGATTCCACATGACCCACGTCACCTAGGAGCTCCATCTGGTGTGTCCAAATCGATTTCCGAGCCTATGCTACGTTCGACGCAAACCGTGCACCGATCTTGCATCAAGATTAACACTATCTCCAAACGGACCAAAACGAGCTTCCAGTTGAGCTTCGTCACCTAGGAGTACCATCGGGTGCGTCCAAAACGATTTCTGAGCCTATGGTATGTTCAGCGCAAACCGTGCACCTATCTTGCACTAACACTAACACCATCTCCAAACGGACTGAATGAGATTCCACATGACCCACGTCACCTAGGAGTTCCATCTGGTGCATCCAAAATGATTTATGAGCCTATGGTACGTTCGGCGCAAACCGTGCACCGATCTTGCATCAAGATTAGCACTATCTCCAAACGGACCGAAACTAGCTTCCAGTTGAGCTTCGTCACCTAGGAGTACCGTCGGGCGCGTCCAAAACGATTTCTGAGCCTATGGTATGTTCAGCGCAAACCGTGCACCTATCTTGCACTAACACAAACACCATCTCCAAACACACCGAACGAGATTCCACATGACCCATGTCACCTAGGAGTTCCATCTGGTGCGTCCAAAATGATTTTGGAGCCTATGGTACGTTCGGCGGAAACCGTGCACCGATCTTGCGTCCAAGATTAGCACCATCTCCAAACGGACCAAACTAGCCTCCACTTGAGCTTCATCACCTAGGGAGTATCATCAGGTGCGTTCTAAATCATATCTGAGCCTATGGTACGTTTGGTGCAAACCGTGCACCTATCTTGCACTCACACTAACACCATCTCCAAACGGATCGAACGAGATTCCACTTGACCCACGTCACCTAGGAGTTCCATTGGGTGCGTCCAAAACGATATCTGAGCCTATCGTACGTTTGGCGCAAACCGTGCACCAATCTTGCACTAACACTAACACCATTTCCAATCGGACCGAACGAGATTCCACATGACCCACGTCACCAAGGAGTTCCATCTGGTGCATCCAAAATGATTTCTAAGCCTATGGTACGTTCGGCGCAAACCGTGCACCGATCTTGCGTCAAGATTAGCACTATCTCCAAACGGACCGAAACTAGCTTCCACTTGAGCTTCGTCACCTAGGAGTATCATCGGGTGCGTTCTAAACCATATCTGAGCCTATGGTACGTTTGGTGCAAACCGTGCACCTATCTTGCACTCACACTAACACCATCTCCAAATGGACCAGCGAGATTCGACATGACCCACGTCACATAGGAGTTCCATCGGGTGCGTCCAAAATGATATATGAGCCTATGGTACGTTTAGCGCAAACCGTGCACCTATCTTACATCAACACTAACACCATCTCCAAACAGACCGAACGAGATTCCACATGACCCACGTCACCTTGGAGTTCCGTCGGGTGCGTCCAAAACGATATATGAGCCTATGGTACGTTTGGCGCAAACCGTGCACCTATCTTGAACTAACACTAACACCATCTCCAAATGGACCGAACGAGATTCCACATGACCCACGTCACCTAGGAGCTCCAACTCGTGTGTCCAAATCGATTTCCGAGCCGATGGTACGTTCGACGCAAACCATGCACCGATCTTGCATCAAGATTAACACTATCTCCAAACGGACCAAAACGAGCTTCCAGTTGAGCTTCGTCACCTAGGAGTACCATCGGGTGCGTCCAAAACAATTTCTGAGATTATGGTATGTTCAGCGCAAACCGTGCACCTATCTTGCACGTTACTAACACCATCTCCAAACGGACTGAATGAGATTCCACATGACCCACGTCACCCAGGAGTTCTATCTGGTGCATCCAAAAGCGATTTATGAGCCTCATGTACGTTCGGGCAAAAACCGCACCCGATCTTGCATCAAGATTAGCACTATCTCTAAACAGACCAAAACTAGCTTCCAGTTGAGCTTCGTCACCTAGGAGTACCGTCAGGTGCGTCCAAAATGATTTCTGAGCCTATGGTATGTTCAGCGCAAACCGTGCACCTATCTTGAACTCACACAAACACCATCTCCAAACAGACCGAACGAGATTCCACATGACCCATGTCACCTAGGAGTTCCATCTGGTGCGTCCAAAACGATTTTGGACCCTATGGTACGTTCGGCGGAAACCGTGCACCGATCTTGCGTCAAGATTAGCACTATCTCCAAACGGAACGAAACTAGCCTCCACTTGAGCTTCGTCACCTTGGAGTATCATCGGGTGCGTTCTAAACCATATCTGAGCCTATGGTACGTTTGGTGCAAACTGTGCACCTATCTTGCACTCACACTAACACCATCTCCAAATGGACCGAACGAGATTCCACATGACCCACGTCACCTAGGAGCTCCATCTGGTGTGTCCAAATCGATTTCCGAGCCTATGCTACGTTCGACGCAAACCGTGCACCGATCTTGCATCAAGATTAACACTATCTCCAAACGGACCAAAACGAGCTTCCAGTTGAGCTTCGTCACCTAGGAGTTCCATCTGGTGCGTCCAAAACGATTTCTGAGCCTATGGTATGTTCAGCGCAAACCGTGCACCTATCTTGCATTCACACTAATACCATCTAGAAACGGACCAGCGAGATTCCACATGACCCACGTCACGTAGGAGTTCCATCGGGTGCGTCCAAAATGACATATGAGCCTATGGTACGTTTAGCGCAAACCGTGCACCTATCTTACATCAACACTAACACCATCTCCAAATGGGCCGAACGAGATTCCACATGACCCACATCACCAAAGAGTTCCGTCGGGTGCGTCCAAAACGATATCTGAGCCTATGGTACATTTGGCGCAAACCGTGCACCTATCTTGAACTAACGCTAACACCATCTCCAAATGGACCGAACGAGATTCCACATGACCCACGTCACCTAGGAGCTCCATCTGGTGTGTCCAAATCGATTTCCGAGCCTATGCTACGTTCGACGCAAACCGTGCACCGATCTTGCATCAAGATTAACATTATCTCCAAACGGACCAAAACGAGCTTCCAGTTGAGCTTCGTCACCTAGGAGTACCATCGGATGCGTCCAAAACGATTTCTGAGCCTATGGTATGTTCAGCGCAAACCGTGCACCTATCTTGCACTAACACTAACACCATCTCCAAACGGACCGAACGAGATTCCACATGACCCATGTCACCTAGGAGTTCCATCTGGTGCGTCCAAAACGATTTTGGAGCCTATGGTACGTTCGGCGGAAACCATGCACCGATCTTGCGAAAAGATTAGCACTATCTCCAAACGGACCGAAACTAGCTTCCACATGAGCTTCGTCACCTACGAGTATCATCGGGTGCGTTCTAAACCATATCTGAGCCTATGGTACGTTTGGTGCAAACCGTGCACCTCTCTTGCACTCACACTAACACCATCTCCAAACAGATCGAACAAGATTCCACATGACCCACGTCACCTAGGAGGTCCATCGGGTGCGTCCCAAACGATATCTGAGCCTATGGTACGTTTGGCGCAAACCGTGCACCAATCTTGCACTAACACTAACACCATTTCCAAACAGACCGAACGGGATTCCACATGACCCACGTCACCAAGGAGTTCCATCTGGTGCATCCAAAATGATTTCTGAGCCTATGGTACGTTCGGCGCAAACCGTGCACCGATCTTGCGTCAAAATTAGCACTATCTCCAAACGGACCGAAACTAGCTTCCACTTGAGCTTCGTCACCTAGGAGTATCATCGGGTGCGTTCTAAACCATATCTGAGCCTATGGTACGTTTGGTGCAAACCGTGCACCTATCTTGCACTCACACTAACACCATCTCCAAACGGACCAGCGAGATTCCACATGACCCACGTCACATAGGAGTTCCATCGGGTGCGTCCAAAATGATATATGAGCCTATGGTACGTTTAGCGCAAACCGTGCACCTATCTTACATCAACACTAACACCATCTCCAAACAGACCGAACGAGATTCCACATGACCCACGTCACCTAGGAGTTCCATCGGGTGCGTCCAAAACGATATCTGAGCCTATGGTACGTTTGGCGCAAACCGTGCACCTATCTTGCACTAACACTAACACCATCTCCTAACGGACCGAACAAGATTTCACATGACCCACGTTACCTAGGAGGTCCATTAGGTGCGTTCAAAACGACATCTGAGCCTAGGGTACGTTTGGCGCAAACCGTGCACCTATCTTGCACTAACACTAACACCATCTCCAAATGGACCGAACGAGATTCCACATGACCCACGTCACCAAGGAGTTCCATCTGGTGCATCCAAAATGATTTCTGAGCCTATGGTACGTTCGGCGCAAACCGTGCACCGATCTTGCGTCAAGATTAGCACTATCTCCAAACGGACCGAAACTAGCTTCCACTTGATACCAAATGATGTGTGTACGTGTATGGAAACACACGACTGCAACTTGAATTGCCCAATCTTCATGGTGGAGCATAAGTAAACTTGGTAACTATCGTTGCATGACCTGATGGAGAGGTAGCGCACCACGAGATCTTGCACCCGCGACGAACTGCCGAGACATCCACCCTTCCATGCGCCGACAAAACCAGTCCACGCAATCACGCCATATAGACATGAAGGCACGAACTGGGTGAACCGAAGTTCGGTGTTCTACAACCCCCTCAGGAGTCGAAAGAACGAAAGTTGTAAAGCACTCATGCCTTACCAAAGATTCCAAATATTCTCTCCATGAGAGGAGAACACACGAGGTGGTCGTATTTTAACCAAAAAAGAGACTCTTACATAGAAGGATTACATGGGTATTTATACAATGACGAAGAGTATGCGAAAAGTTGACACTTAATCTGGGTGCTAACCACCATACCAAAGGTCCTCTTTACTTTTGGCTAACTGAAGTGGAAACTCAAGCAATCTCTTCAATTCTCGCGCAGGTGCTGGGCTGCATGTGCACCTTCCACTAAAACGATCATAACTCTTAGCTCGGATGTCCAAAAGATGCACCGTTTGTTGCGTTGGAAACTAGACTTCAATATCTTTCTGTTGATATGGAATAAGGATGCAGAAACGTGGGCCAGTTTTGCAGGTATGGCTGTAACAAACTGTTGAATCATAGTTGAGGTTGAGTTATCCTTGTCCACTTCATTACTTTTCGCATACTCTTCGTCATTGTATAAATACCCATGTAATCCTTCTATGTAAGAGTCTCTCCTTTTGGTTAAAATACAGCCACCTTGTGTGTGTGTTCTCCTCTCATGGAGAGAATATTTGGAATCTTTGGTAAGGCATGAGTGCTTTGCAACATTCGCTCTTTCGACTCTGAGGGGGGTTAGTAGAACACCGAACTTCGGTTCACCCAGTTCGTGCCTTCATGTCTATATGGCGTGATTAAGCGTGGACTGGTTTTGTCGGCGCATGGAAGGGTGGATGTCTCGGCAGTTCGTCATGGGTGCAAGATCTCGTGGTGCGCTACCTCTCCATCAGGTCATGCAACGATAGTTATCAAGTTTACTTATGCTCCACCATGAAGATTGGGCAATACAAGTTGCAGTCGTGTGTTTCCATACACGTACACACATCATTTGGTATTCAGAGCCTTGGTTGTCATGGTGTGAGCTGATTATCTTTACAAGCTTCCTTCGTAGATTGGTATTCAATTCCTAGATAGTGTTGAGTCAAGTCAGAATGCTGATAGGGTGCCTTGAGAGATTTAAACATTGGTTTCCTCTCATTGCGCCGGTCAATTCGATGGTTTGGTTCTCACTATATGGAGTTGTTCTCAGTTTGCGCTCGAGTTTGTAGCTATCTTGCATCGTCAAGTCTTGTTTTTTTTGTTCTTTCTTGAGTCAAGTTTCCAATAATGTTCGTCCAATGTTGATGCTATGAGCACGAGTCGAGGACGACTCGTTTCGAAGGGAGAGAGAATGAAGTGGACAAGGATAACTCAACCTCAACTATGATTCAACAGTTTGTTACAGCCATACCTGCAAAACTGGCCCACGTTTCTGCATCCTTATTCCATATCAACAGAAAGATATTGAAGTCTAGTTTCCAACGCAACAAACGGTGCATCTTTTGGACTTCCGAGCTAAGAGTTATGATCGTTTTAGTGGAAGGTGCACATGCAGCCCAGCACCTGCGCGAGAATTGAAGAGATTGCTTGAGTTTCCACTTCAGTTAGCCAAAAGTAAAGAGGACCTTTGGTATGGTGGTTAGCACCCAGATTAAGTGTCAACTTTTCGCATACTCTTCGTCATTGTATAAATACCCATGTAATCCTTCTATGTAAGAGTCTCTCCTTTTGGTTAAAATACAGCCACCTTGTGTGTGTGTTCTCCTCTCATGGAGAGAATATTTGGAATCTTTGGTAAGGCATGAGTGCTTTGCAACATTCGTTCTTTCGACTCCTGAGGGGGTTGTAGAACACCGAACTTCGGTTCACCCAGTTCGTGCCTTCATGTCTATATGGCGTGATTGCGTGGACTGGTTTTGTCGGCGCATGGAAGGGTGGATGTCTCGGCAGTTCGTCGCGGGTGCAAGATCTCGTGGTGCGCTACCTCTCCATCAGGTCATGCAACGATAGTTATCAAGTTTACTTATGCTCCACCATGAAGATTGGGCAATACAAGTTGCAGTCGTGTGTTCCATACACGTACTCACATCATTTAATGAAGTGGACAAGGATAACTCAACCTCAACTATGATTCAACAGTTTGTTACAGCCATACCTGCAAAACTGGCCCACGTTTCTGCATCCTTATTCCATATCAACAGAAAGATATTGAAGTCTAGTTTCCAACGCAACAAACGGTGCATCTTTTGGACTTCCGAGCTAAGAGTTATGATCGTTTTAGTGGAAGGTGCACATGCAGCCCAGCACCTGCGCGAGAATTGAAGAGATTGCTTGAGTTTCCACTTCAGTTAGCCAAAAGTAAAGAGGACCTTTGGTATGGTGGTTAGCACCCAGATTAAGTGTCAACTTTTCGCATACTCTTCGTCATTGTATAAATACCCATGTAATCCTTCTATGTAAGAGTCTCTCCTTTTGGTTAAAATACAGCCACCTTGTGTGTGTGTTCTCCTCTCATGGAGAGAATATTTGGAATCTTTGGTAAGGCATGAGTGCTTTGCAACATTCGTTCTTTCGACTCCTGAGGGGGTTGTAGAACACCGAACTTCGGTTCACCCAGTTCGTGCCTTCATGTCTATATGGCGTGATTGCGTGGACTGGTTTTGTCGGCGCATGGAAGGGTGGATGTCTCGGCAGTTCGTCGCGGGTGCAAGATCTCGTGGTGCGCTACCTCTCCATCAGGTCATGCAACGATAGTTATCAAGTTTACTTATGCTCCACCATGAAGATTGGGCAATACAAGTTGCAGTCGTGTGTTTCCATACACGTACACACATCATTTGGTATTCAGAGCCTTGGTTGTCATGGTGTGAGCTGATTATCTTTACAAGCTTCCTTCGCAGATTGGTATTCAATTCCTAGATAGTGTTGAGTCAAGTCAGAATGCTGATAGGGTGCCTTGAGAGATTTAAACATTGGTTTCCTCTCATTGCGTCGGGTCAATTCGATGGTTTGGTTCTCACTATATGGAGTTGTTCTCAGTTTGCGCTCGAGTTTGTAGCTATCTTGCATCGTCAAGTCTTGTTTTTTTTGTTCTTTCTTGAGTCAAGTTTCCAATAATGTTCGTCCAATGTTGATGCTATGAGCACGAGTCGAGGACGACTCGTTTCGAAGGGAGAGAGAATGAAGTGGACAAGGATAACTCAACCTCAACTATGATTCAACAGTTTGTTACAGCCATACCTGCAAAACTGGCCCACGTTTCTGCATCCTTATTCCATATCAACAGAAAGATATTGAAGTCTAGTTTCCAACGCAACAAACGGTGCATCTTTTGGACTTCCGAGCTAAGAGTTATGATCGTTTTAGTGGAAGGTGCACATGCAGCCCAGCACCTGCGCGAGAATTGAAGAGATTGCTTGAGTTTCCACTTCAGTTAGCCAAAAGTAAAGAGGACCTTTGGTATGGTGGTTAGCACCCAGATTAAGTGTCAACTTTTCGCATACTCTTCGTCATTGTATAAATACCCATGTAATCCTTCTATGTAAGAGTCTCTCTTTTGGTTAAAATACAGCCACCTTGTGTGTGTTTTTCTCCTCTCATGGAGAGAATATTTGGAATCTTTGGTAAGGCATGAGTGCTTTGCAACATTCGTTCTTTCGACTCCTGAGGGGGTTGTAGAACACCGAACTTCGGTTCACCCAGTTCGTGCCTTCATGTCTATATGGCGTGATTGCGAGGACTGGTTTTGTCGGCGCATGGAAGGGTGGATGTCTCGGCAGTTCGTCGCGGGTGCAAGATCTCGTGGTGCGCTACCTCTCCATCAGGTCATGCAACGATAGTTATCAAGTTTACTTATGCTCCACCATGAAGATTGGGCAATACAAGTTGCAGTCGTGTGTTCCATACACGTACTCACATCATTTAATGAAGTGGACAAGGATAACTCAACCTCAACTATGATTCAACAGTTTGTTACAGCCATACCTGCAAAACTGGCCCACGTTTCTGCATCCTTATTCCATATCAACAGAAAGATATTGAAGTCTAGTTTCCAACGCAACAAACGGTGCATCTTTTGGACTTCCGAGCTAAGAGTTATGATCGTTTTAGTGGAAGGTGCACATGCAGCCCAGCACCTGCGCGAGAATTGAAGAGATTGCTTGAGTTTCCACTTCAGTTAGCCAAAAGTAAAGAGGACCTTTGGTATGGTGGTTAGCACCCAGATTAAGTGTCAACTTTTCGCATACTCTTCGTCATTGTATAAATACCCATGTAATCCTTCTATGTAAGAGTCTCTTTTTTGGTTAAAATACGGCCACCTCGTGTGTTCTCCTCTCATGGAGAGAATATTTGGAATCTTTGGTAAGGCATGAGTGCTTTACAACTTTCGTTCTTTCGACTCCTGAGGGGGTTGTAGAACACCGAACTTCGGTTCACCCAGTTCGTGCCTTCATGTCTATATGGCGTGATTGCGTGGACTGGTTTTGTCGGCGCATGGAAGGGTGGATGTCTCGGCAGTTAAATCATGGGTGCAAGATCTCGTGGTGCGCTACCTCTCCATCAGGTCATGCAACGATAGTTACCAAGTTTACTTATGCTCCACCATGAAGATTGGGCAATTCAAGTTGCAGTCGTGTGTTTCCATACACGTACACACATCATTTGGTATTCAGAGCCTTGGTTGTCATGGTGTGAGCTGATTATCTTTACAAGCTTCCTTCGCAGATTGGTATTCAATTCCTAGATAGTGTTGAGTCAAGTCAGAATGCTGATAGGGTGCCTTGAGAGATTTAAACATTGGTTTCCTCTCATTGCGTCGGGTCAATTCGATGGTTTGGTTCTCACTATATGGAGTTGTTCTCAGTTTGCGCTCGAGTTTGTAGCTATCTTGCATCGTCAAGTCTTGTTTTTTTTGTTCTTTCTTGAGTCAAGTTTCCAATAATGTTCGTCCAATGTTGATGCTATGAGCACGAGTCGAGGACGACTCGTTTCGAAGGGAGAGAGAATGAAGTGGACAAGGATAACTCAACCTCAACTATGATTCAACAGTTTGTTACAGCCATACCTGCAAAACTGGCCCACGTTTCTGCATCCTTATTCCATATCAACAGAAAGATATTGAAGTCTAGTTTCCAACGCAACAAACGGTGCATCTTTTGGACTTCCGAGCTAAGAGTTATGATCGTTTTAGTGGAAGGTGCACATGCAGCCCAGCACCTGCGCGAGAATTGAAGAGATTGCTTGAGTTTCCACTTCAGTTAGCCAAAAGTAAAGAGGACCTTTGGTATGGTGGTTAGCACCCAGATTAAGTGTCAACTTTTCGCATACTCTTCGTCATTGTATAAATACCCATGTAATCCTTCTATGTAAGAGTCTCTTTTTTGGTTAAAATACGGCCACCTCGTGTGTTCTCCTCTCATGGAGAGAATATTTGGAATCTTTGGTAAGGCATGAGTGCTTTACAACTTTCGTTCTTTCGACTCCTGAGGGGGTTGTAGAACACCGAACTTCGGTTCACCCAGTTCGTGCCTTCATGTCTATATGGCGTGATTGCGTGGACTGGTTTTGTCGGCGCATGGAAGGGTGGATGTCTCGGCAGTTCGTCGCGGGTGCAAGATCTCGTGGTGCGCTACCTCTCCATCAGGTCATGCAACGATAGTTATCAAGTTTACTTATGCTCCACCATGAAGATTGGGCAATTCAAGTTGCAGTCGTGTGTTTCCATACACGTACACACATCATTTGGTATTCAGAGCCTTGGTTGTCATGGTGTGAGCTGAATTCAGAATACACAAACTCGTGGAGTTTTGTTTATGCGTGAGTCTTGAGAGGCTTGCAACACTTGTTCTTTCGATTCCTGAGGGAGTTGTAGAACGCCGAACTGCGGTTCACCCAGTTCGTGCCTTCACGTCTATAGGGCGTGATTGCGTGGGCTGTTTAAATCGGATGCGTGGAAGGGTGATTGTCTCGGTAGTTCGTCGCGTGGACAGCCTCGCGGTGCACTGCCTCTTCACCAGGTCACGCAGCGACAAGTTATCAAGTTCGCGGATCCTACGAGAAGATCGGGCCACACAACTTGCTACACGCGTTGCATAGGCGTGTGCACATCAGTCATCTAGGAGTATCATCGGGTGCGTTCTAAACCATATCAGAGCCTATGGTACATTTGGTGCAAACCGTGCACCTAACTTGCACTCACACTAACACCATCTCCAAACGGACCAGCGAGAATCCACATGACCCACGTCACGTAGGAGTTCCATCGGGTGCGTCCAAAATGATATATGAGCCTATGGTACGTTTAGCGCAAACCGTGCACCTATCTTACATCAACACTAACACCATCTCCAAACAGACCGAACGAGATTCCACATGACCCACGTCACCTTGGAGTTCCATCGGCTGTGTCCAAAACGATATCTGAGCCTATGGTACGTTTGTCCCAAACCGTGCACCTATCTTGCACTAACACTAACACCATCTCCAAACAGACCGAACAAGATTCCACACGACCCACGTCACCTAGGAGGTCCATCGGGTGCGTCCAAAACGATATCTGAGCCTATGGTACGTTTGGCGCAAACCGTGCACCTATCTTGAACTAACACTAACACCATCTCCAAATAGACCGAACGAGATTCCACATGACCCACGTCACCTAGGAGCTCCATCTGGTGTGTCCAAATCGATTTCCGAGCCTATGCTACGTTCGACGTGAACCGTGCACCGATCTTGCATCAAGATTAACACTATCTCCAAACGGACCAAAACGAGCTTCCAGTTGAGCTTCGTCACCTAGGAGTACCATCGGTGTGCGTCCAAAACGATTTCGAGCCTATGGTATGTTCAAGCAAAAACGTGCACCTATCTTGCACTAACACTAACACCATCTCCAAACGGACTGAATGAGATTCCACATGACCGACGTCACCTAGGAGTTCCATCTGGTGCATCCAAAACAATTTATGAGCCTATGGTACGCTTAAAGCAAGCAAACCGCACACCGATCTTGCGTCCAAGATTAGCACTATCTCCAAACGGACCGAAACTAGCTTCCACTTGAGCTTCGTCACCTAGGAGTATCATCGGGTGCGTTCTAAACCATATCAGAGCCTATGGTACATTTGGTGCAAACCGTGCACCTAACTTGCACTCACACTAACACCATCTCCAAACGGACCAGCGAGATTCCACATGACCCACGTCACGTAGGAGTTCCATCGGGTGCGTCCAAAATGATATATGAGCCTATGGTACGTTTAGCGCAAACCATGCACCTATCTTACATCAACACTAACACCATCTCCAAACAGACCGAACGAGATTCCACATGACCCACGTCACCTTGGAGTTCCATCGACTGTGTCCAAAACGATATCTGAGCCTATGGTACGTTTGTCCCAAACCGTGCACCTATCTTGCACTAACACTAACTGATGAGGACATCATTGGCTCAAATATGACCATGCCAACCACTTCTATACCAAAGGTGCAACCATTCTATATGAGGCTTATCATTGATGCATTTGACGAATTGGTGCTCCACCATAAAATGTGTATATTTTCATTTTCAGAATTACTTACATGGATCAAGGGATGGTTTGATTGCATATGGAAAGCATGGAAGGTTAATGAAGTTGATTGGGGACCAAATCCAAGTATTCCCAACGTCCTCCACCTGGACACCACGTCACTTTTGGTCCAAAGAAAGAAAGAGATCAAATCCAACACGTTTTGGGGCTGGATTCGGACTCCAGGACAGCTCCAACTTGTGATGGTCACCACGGTCGCATACAAACTTGGATTGGGACGTTCAAGTACTTTATGGAATCCTTATGAAGTCTATCTTCACATGGATCTAGGATCAAGTCCATATCTATTCTGAGGCGGCCGCAATGACCGAATTACTACCAGGAGGTTTTCTGTCCAAAGGTGTTGCGTCGCCTTAGTTTGGTCCAATGGGCCGTGTATCAAGTCGGGTCCATTAGGGACACGTCCTAGGGTTGGAACACGACCCCAACACCCTGGTGGACGTCCCTCCACCTTCATATACCCCTTAGCCGCCTCCAAGAACAGTTGGGTTTTGTTTTGTTGAAAGTTTAGCCATTGCTACTTCCTTGTAGACGCGTGTGTCGACTAGACCATCCGTTCTACTTGATTCAGAACCCCAACTTTGTGATTTCAGATTGGTTTTCATCTCCATATTTGCAATTGAGTTGCTTGTGCTACTTGTTCTTGCTTGTTCCTCGATTGCTTGCAGGAATTACCCTAGTGGTTTGGTTGATCGCGCTCCACAAGATCGCGGCAGCTGTTGGAGGTGGTGTATCGGTTGCTAAGGCGCAGCTTGGAAGGCTGTAGTCGGGCCGTGAACGTCGTCTCCATCCCCAAATCGAGTTATCCACCTTCTCTCATCGAAAGATCGGGATTCACCCTAGCGGGTTCATATCAGTTGGTAATCAGAGCAAGGTTGATCGGTGAGAGACTTCTAGTTCTTTGCTGTTTTTAATCTCCTATGGTCCAGAAAAAGCCAAAACAAAATTAGTAGATTAGTTCTTCATAATCCCAAAACCCCTTTGAGCTTAATACTATTACTGCTTAGTTAGGGCTTATTGAATTAACGGTTGCATCGTCGTGCAAGTTGCTGGTCTTAGCGTCTAGTCGTTTAGAGTTTCGAGTTCTAGTCACGTTTCTGTCACCATCGCAGATTTGAGTTTATTTGTTTCTCTCTAGGAATCCGAGTGGATTTTCAAATTCCTTTGTTTTGTTTACCACCATTATCCTAGCCACGTCCTTGGAGGTTTCATCCACGTCCATATTTCCATCTACAAAAAGGAAATCCAACAAGATCAAGATAGAATTCGATTCAGAGTCCTGTTTTATCTTGAAAAGAAAAGCACCATATTTCCTTTGTCAGGAGCCTGAATAGGGAGTTTAAATACAATCTAGAAACCTTAGCTTGTCCTCTTTCCAACGGATCAGAGCTTAGTCCCAAATTCATTCTGAGCGCTTCGCAATTGCCCTGGAGATTTGCGCGTCTGCTGGTTTTGCAAAACAACCACTTGTTTGACTTTGCTACTGAATCACCCTTCCCAAGGAAACATTTAATTGCTGTAAGTAGCTTGTTATTTCTTGTTGCAAAATTTCAGTTTTGTGCTAGTTGAAAGAAAAAAAACAGAAAAAAAGACAGAAAGAAAGAAAAGGAAGAAAGAAAAGAAAGACAGAAAGAAAGAAAGAAAGAAAAGAAAGAGAAAGAAGAAGAGAAGAGTTTTTCTTTTGTTGTTATTCCTGTCCTTGTGATCCTTCTTTGCTGCAGCTCAGTGACTTCGTTTGTGTCCAGGCTCGCGTCTCTGGCATGTACTAACCTAGGACCAGCATAATAACGTCGTTGAGCGTTTGTTCAATTTGCTTGCAACTAACGTGGTTCTAGTACTTCTTTTCTTTAGCCCACCTACAGCTCCACATATTCGACTACAGCTTGAGAGGTTTTTGTTGCTGCGGCACTGATACACTTCGCTCCACGGTTGTAGACTTGTTGGTTGCCGTCACCTCCTGTTTGGCTTGGTAAGAACTTGTAAGGGCTTGTTTTGAACAAGTTGAGTTTGAGGGAATATCAGAATTACAAAAGACACATCCTAGTAGTTGACAGGAGGATACATATTATTTTTGTGTTTCTTGTTTTCTACTAATCATGGCAGGTGATACGAAGATTTTTGAGCTGTTGAAATTAGACCCTCATATTCAGGATGTCATTCAACACTTGCTTAGTATATGATGGTAAGTTTGATCCTAAAGCTTACATTGATTGGGAGCTAAAAGTAGATAATGAATTTGATGAGCATGACCTGTCTGAGAAACAAAAGATTTATATTGCCTCCAATGTTTTGACTGAATTTGCTTTGCTAGAATGGAAACACATTTGTAGGCACAAGAAAGTTCTAGAATCTTGGGAAGACTTCAAATTTATTTTTAGAGATGCATTCATTCCAGCATATTATGCTGATTATTTGCTTGCAAAATTAGACAAGTTGAAGCAGGGTAGTAACACTGTGAAACAATACTACCATGATTTTAAGATTTGTGTCATGTTTAGTGGATTGGATGAATGCATGAAAGATGTTATGAGTAGGTTCATGAGCGGTCTCAATTCTGAAATTCGAACCTTGTTAATTAGCAAATCATATTGCCATATTGGTCAATTGTTTTGTCTTGCTCTCAATGCTGAAAAAGAGATTCTATTATCTGTGAATAAGAATGATGTGACCCATAATGTCCAAAATTTGTCCACTCTGCATGCTAATGAAGAGCAACAAATAGTGGAACCCACTACTGATTTTCCTTTGTCACAAAATGAATTACTTGCTGTTCCTTGTGATAAAGAGGAGTTGTGTGCTGATGATTCTTTTACTCCTATGCCACAAGTAACAAATAAGTGTGATACTTTTGGTTTGGAACCATACAAATATGCTGAAGATAAGCTTTTTCATCCTATTACATATGCACAAGATGAACTGAATTTGCTATCCTCTTTAAATACTTTGGGTTATATTGAATTTGATATTCTGTGTAATCTAAATTGTCTAAAAGAGAAACTTAAATTTGATTCTGGTTTGCCAAGTTTTAATCATTGTTCGCTTCATGCAATTGGCAAATATGACAGCAAAGGAGAATATTTGGTGCATAAAGTTTATATTTGCTCTAATCTGAAATATCCTTTTGGGCCACAATACCATGATCAAATTGAGGGCTGCACTAACACTAATGATGTCTTGCAAAGTTTTCCTAGTTTTTCCCATATGCAACAGGATAAATATCAAGAAGGGGAGCACGGTTCACTTTTACCTACAACACATCCTCCAACAAAGGTCAAACCGAGGACGGTTTGCTGTCAAGAAGGGGAGAATGATGAGGACATCATTGGCTCAAATATGACCATGCCAACCACTTCTATACCAAAGGTGCAACCATTCTATATGAGGCTTATCATTGATGCATTTGACGAATTGGTGCTCCACCATAAAATGTGTATATTTTCATTTTCAGAATTACTTACATGGATCAAGGGATGGTTTGATTGCATATGGAAAGCATGGAAGGTTAATGAAGTTGATTGGGGACCAAATCCAAGTATTCCCAACGTCCTCCACCTGGACACCACGTCACTTTTGGTCCAAAGAAAGAAAGAGATCAAATCCAACACGTTTTGGGGCTGGATTCGGACTCCAGGACAGCTCCAACTTGTGATGGTCACCACGGTCGCATACAAACTTGGATTGGGACGTTCAAGTACTTTATGGAATCCTTATGAAGTCTATCTTCACATGGATCTAGGATCAAGTCCATATCTATTCTGAGGCGGCCGCAATGACCGAATTACTACCAGGAGGTTTTCTGTCCAAAGGTGTTGCGTCGCCTTAGTTTGGTCCAATGGGCCGTGTATCAAGTCGGGTCCATTAGGGACACGTCCTAGGGTTGGAACACGACCCCAACACCCTGGTGGACGTCCCTCCACCTTCATATACCCCTTAGCCGCCTCCAAGAACAGTTGGGTTTTGTTTTGTTGAAAGTTTAGCCATTGCTACTTCCTTGTAGACGCGTGTGTCGACTAGACCATCCGTTCTACTTGATTCAGAACCCCAACTTTGTGATTTCAGATTGGTTTTCATCTCCATATTTGCAATTGAGTTGCTTGTGCTACTTGTTCTTGCTTGTTCCTCGATTGCTTGCAGGAATTACCCTAGTGGTTTGGTTGATCGCGCTCCACAAGATCGCGGCAGCTGTTGGAGGTGGTGTATCGGTTGCTAAGGCGCAGCTTGGAAGGCTGTAGTCGGGCCGTGAACGTCGTCTCCATCCCCAAATCGAGTTATCCACCTTCTCTCATCGAAAGATCGGGATTCACCCTAGCGGGTTCATATCACTAACACCATCTCCAAACAGACCGAACAAGATTCCACACGACCCACGTCACCTAGGAGGTCCATCGGGTGCGTCCAAAATGATATCTGAGCCTATGGTACGTTTGGCGCAAACCGTGCACCTATCTTGAACTAACACTAACACCATCTCCAAATAGATCGAACGAGATTCCACATGACCCACGTCACCTAGGAGCTCCATCTGGTGTGTCCAAATCGATTTCCGAGCCTATGCTACGTTCGACGTGAACCGTGCACCGATCTTGCATCAAGATTAACACTATCTCCAAACGGACCAAAACGAGCTTCCAGTTGAGCTTCGTCACCTAGGAGTACCATCGGGTGCGTCCAAAACGATTTCTGAGCCTATGGTATGTTCAGCGCAAACCGTGCACCTATCTTGCACTAACACTAACACCATCTCCAAACGGACTGAATGAGATTCCACATGACCGACGTCACCTAGGAGTTCCATCTGGTGCATCCAAAACGATTTATGAGCCTATGGTACGTTCGGCGCAAACCGTGCACCGATCTTGCGTCAAGATTAGCACTATCTCCAAACGGACCGAAACTAGCTTCCACTTGAGCTTCGTCACCTAGGAGTATCATCGGGTGCGTTCTAAACCATATCAGAGCCTATGGTACATTTGGTGCAAACCGTGCACCTAACTTGCACTCACACTAACACCATCTCCAAACGGACCAGCGAGATTCCACATGACCCACGTCACGTAGGAGTTCCATCGGGTGCGTCCAAAATGATATATGAGCCTATGGTACGTTTAGCGCAAACCATGCACCTATCTTACATCAACACTAACACCATCTCCAAACAGACCGAACGAGATTCCACATGACCCACGTCACCTTGGAGTTCCATCGGCTGTGTCCAAAACGATATCTGAGCCTATGGTACGTTTGTCCCAAACCGTGCACCTATCTTGCACTAACACTAACACCATCTCCAAACAGACCGAACAAGATTCCACACGACCCACGTCACCTAGGAGGTCCATCGGGTGCGTCCAAAATGATATCTGAGCCTATGGTACGTTTGGCGCAAACCGTGCACCTATCTTGAACTAACACTAACACCATCTCCAAATAGACCGAACGAGATTCCACATGACCCACGTCACCTAGGAGCTCCATCTGGTGTGTCCAAATCGATTTCCGAGCCTATGCTACGTTCGACGTGAACCGTGCACCGATCTTGCACAAACACTAACACCATCTCCAAACGGACCGAACGAGATTCCACATGACCCACGTCACCTAGGAGCTCCATCGGATGCGTCGAAAACGAATTCTGAGCCTATGGTACGTTCGACGCAAACCGTGCACCGATCTTGCATCAAGATTAACACTATCTCCAAACGGACCAAAACGAGCTTCCAGTTGAGCTTCGTCACCTAGGAGTACCATCGGGTGCGTCCAAAACGATTTCTGAGCCTATGGTATGTTCAGCGCAAACCGTGCACCTATCTTGCACTAACACTAACACCATCTCCAAACGGACTGAATGAGATTCCACATGACCGACGTCACCTAAGAGTTCCATCTGGTGCATCCAAAATAATTTATGAGCCTATGGTACGTTCGGCGCAAACCGTGCACCGATCTTGCATCAAGATTACCACTATCTCCAAACGGACCGAAACTAGCTTCCAGTTGAGCTTCGTCACCTAGGAGTACCGTCGGGCGCGTCCAAAACGATTTCTGAGCCTATGGTATGTTCAGCGCAAACCATGCACCTATCTTGCACTAACACAAACACCATCTCCAAACAGACCGAACGAGATTCCACATGACCCATGTCACCTAGGAGTTCCATCTGGTGCGTCCAAAACGATTTTGGAGCCTATGGTACGTTCGGCAGAAACCGTGCACCGATCTTGCGTCAAGATTAGCACAATCTCCAAACGGACCGAAACTAGCTTCCACATGAGCTTCGTCACCTAGCAGTATCATCGGGTGCGTTCTAAACCATATCTGAGCCTATGGTACGTTTGGTGCAAACCGTGCACCTATCTTGCACTCACACTAACACCATCTCCAAACAGATCGAACGAGATTCCACATGACCCACGTCACCTAGGAGTTCCATTGGGTGCGTCCAAAACGATATCCGAGCCTATCGTACGTTTGGCGCAAACCGTGCACCAATCTTGCACTAACACTAACACCATTTCCAAATGGACCAAACGAGATTCCACATGACCCACGTCACCTAGGAGGTCCATCGGGTGCGTCCCAAACGATATCTGAGCCTATGGTATGTTTGGCGCAAACCGTTCACCTATCTTGCACTAACACTAACACCATCTCCAAATGGACCGAATGAGATTCCACATGACCCACGTCACCTAGGAGCTCCATCTGGTGATTCCAAATCGATTTCCGAGCATATGGTACGTTCGACGCAAACCGTGCACCGATCTTGCATCAAGATTAACACTATCTCCATACGGACTAAAACGAGCTTCCAGTTGAGCTTCGTCTCCTAGGAGTACCATCGGGTGCGTCCAAAACGATTTCTGAGCCTACGGTATATTCAGCGCAAACCGTGCACCTATCTTGCACTAACACTAACACCATCTCCAAACGGACTGAATGAGATTCCACATGACCCACGTCACCTAGGAGTTCCATCTGGTGCATCCAAAACGATTTATGAGCCTGTGGTACGTTCGGCGCAAACCGTGCACCGATCTTGCATCAAGATTAGCACTATCTCCAAATGGACCGAAACTAGCTTCCAGTTCAGCTTCGTCACCTAGGAGTACCGTCGGGCGCATCCAAAACGATTTCTGAGCCTATGGTATGTTCAGCGCAAACCGTGCACCTATCTTGCACTAACACAAACACCATCTCCAAACAGACCGAACGAGATTCCACATGACCCATGTCACCTAGGAGTTCCATCTGGTGTGTCCAAAACGATTTTGGAGCCTATGGTACGTTCGGCGGAAACCGTGCACCGATCTTGTGAAAAGATTAGCACTATCTCCAAACGGACCGAAACTAGCTTCCACATGAGCTTCGTCACCTAGGAGTATCATCGGGTGCGTTCTAAACCATATCTGAGCCTATGGTACGTTTGGTGCAAACCGTGCACCTATCTTGCACTCACACTAACACCATCTCCAAACAGATCGAACGAGATTCCACATGACCCACGTCACCTAGGAGGTCCATCGGGCGCCCCAAACGATATCTGAGCCTATGGTACGTTTACGCAAAACCGTGCACCAATCTTGCACTAACACTAACACCATTTCCAAACAGGCCGAACGAGATTCCACATGACCCACGTCACCAAGGAGTTCCATCTGGTGCATCCAAAATGATTTCTGAGCCTATGGTACGCGTTCATGCAAACCGTGCACCGATCTTGCGTCAAGATTAGCACTATCTCCAAACGGACCGAAACTAGCTTCCACTTGAGCTTCGTCACCTAGGAGTATCATCGGGTGCGTTCTAAACCATATCTGAGCCTATGGTACGTTTGGTGCAAACCGTGCACCTATCTTGCACTCACACTAACACCATCTCCAAACGGACCAGCGATATTCCACATGACCCACGTTACATAGGAGTTCCATCGGGTGCGTCCAAAATGATATATGAGCCTATGGTACGTTTAGCGCAAACCGTGCACCTATCTTACATCAACACTAACACCATCTCCAAACAGACCGAACGAGATTCCACATGACCCACGTCACCTTGGAGTTCCATCGGGTGCGTCCAAAACGATATCTGATCCTATGGTACGTTTGGCGCAAACCGTGCACCTATCTTGCACTAACACTAACACCATCTCCTAACGGACCGAACAAGATTCCACATGACCCACGTCACCTAGGAGGTCCATTAGGTGCGTTCAAAACGACATCTGAGCCTAGGGTACGTTTGGCGCAAACCGTGCACCTATCTTGCACTAACACTAACACCATCTCCAAATGGACCGAACGAGATTCCACATGACCCACGTCACCAAGGAGTTCCATCTGGTGCATCCAAAACGATTTATGAGCCTATGGTAATGTGCGTTCGGCGCAAACCGTGCACCCGATCTTGCGTCAAGATTAGCACTATCTCCAAACGGACCGAAACTAGCTTCCACTTGAGCTTCGTCACCTAGGAGTATCATCGGGTGCGTTCTAAACCATATCAGAGCCTATGGTACATTTGGTGCAAACCGTGCACCTAACTTGCACTCACACTAACACCATCTCCAAACGGACCAGCGAGATTCCACATGACCCACGTCACGTAGGGAGTTCCATCGGTGCGTCCAAAATGATATATGAGCCTATGGTACGTTTAGCGCAAACCATGCACCTATCTTACATCAACACTAACACCATCTCCAAACAGACCGAACGAGATTCCACATGACCCACGTCACCTTGGAGTTCCATCGGCTGTGTCCAAAACGATATCTGAGCCTATGGTACGTTTGTCCCAAACCGTGCACCTATCTTGCACTAACACTAACACCATCTCCAAACAGACCGAACAAGATTCCACACGACCCACGTCACCTAGGAGGTCCATCGGGTGCGTCCAAAATGATATCTGAGCCTATGGTACGTTTGGCGCAAACCGTGCACCTATCTTGAACTAACACTAACACCATCTCCAAATAGACCGAACGAGATTCCACATGACCCACGTCACCTAGGAGGTCCATCTGGTGTGTCCAAATCGATTTCCGAGCCTATGCTACATTCGACGTGAACCGTGCACCGATCTTGCACAAACACTAACACCATCTCCAAACGGACCGAACGAGATTCCACATGACCCACATCACCTAGGAGCTCCATCGGATGCGTCGAAAACGAATTCTGAGCCTATGGTACGTTCGACGCAAACCGTGCACCGATCTGGCATCAAGATTAACACTATCTCCAAACGGACCAAAACGAGCTTCCAGTTGAGCTTCGTCACCTAGGAGTACCATCGGGTGCGTCCAAAACGATTTCTGAGCCTATGGTATGTTCAGCGCAAACCGTGCACCTATCTTGCACTAACACTAACACCATCTCCAAACGGACTGAATGAGATTCCACATGACCGATGTCACCTAAGAGTTCCATCTGGTGCATCCAAAATAATTTATGAGCCTATGGTACGTTCGGCGCAAACCGTGCACCGATCTTGCATCAAGATTACCACTATCTCCAAACGGACCGAAACTAGCTTCCAGTTGAGCTTCGTCACCTAGGAGTACCGTCGGGCGCGTCCAAAACGATTTCTGAGCCTATTGTATGTTCAGCGCAAACCATGCACCTATCTTGCACTAACACAAACACCATCTCCAAACAGACCGAACGAGATTCCACATGACCCATGTCACCTAGGAGGTCCATCTGGTGCGTCCAAAACGATTTTGGAGCCTATGGTACGTTCGGCAGAAACCGTGCACCGATCTTGCGTCAAGATTAGCACAATCTCCAAACGGACCGAAACTAGCTTCCACATGAGCTTCGTCACCTAGCAGTATCATCGGGTGCGTTCTAAACCATATCTGAGCCTATGGTACGTTTGGTGCAAACCGTGCACCTATCTTGCACTCACACTAACACCATCTCCAAACAGATCGAACGAGATTCCACATGACCCACGTCACCTAGGAGTTCCATTGGGTGCGTCCAAAACGATATCCGAGCCTATCGTACGTTTGGCGCAAACCGTGCACCAATCTTGCACTAACACTAACACCATTTCCAAACGGACCGAACGAGATTCCACATGACCCACGTCACCTAGGAGGTCCATCGGGTGCGTCCCAAACGATATCTGAGCCTATGGTATGTTTGGCGCAAACCGTTCACCTATCTTGCACTAACACTAACACCATCTCCAAATGGACCGAATGAGATTCCACATGACCCACGTCACCTAGGAGCTCCATCTGGTGATTCCAAATCGATTTCCGAGCATATGGTACATTCGGCGCCAAACCGCGCACCAATCGATCTTGCATCAAGATTAACACTATCTCCATACGGACTAAAACGAGCTTCCAGTTGAGCTTCGTCTCCTAGGAGTACCATCGGGTGCGCCCAAAACGATTTCTGAGCCTACGGTATATTCAGCGCAAACCGCAAGTGCACCTATCTTGCACTAACACTAACACCATCTCCAAACGGACTGAATGAGATTCCACATGACCCACGTCACCTAGGAGTTCCATCTGGTGCATCCAAAACGATTTATGAGCCTGTGGTACGTTCGGCGCAAACCGTGCACCGATCTTGCATCAAGATTAGCACTATCTCCAAATGGACCGAAACTAGCTTCCAGTTCAGCTTCGTCACCTAGGAGTACCGTCGGGCGCATCCAAAACGATTTCTGAGCCTATGGTATATTCAGCGCAAAACCGTGCACCTATCTTGCACTAACACAAACACCATCTCCAAACAGACCGAACGAGATTCCACATGACCCATGTCACCTAGGAGTTCCATCTGGTGCGTCCAAAACGATTTTGGAGCCTATGGTACGTTCGGCGGAAACCGTGCACCGATCTTGCAAAAAGATTAGCACTATCTCCAAACGGACCGAAACTAGCTTCCACATGAGCTTCGTCACCTAGGAGTATCATCGGGTGCGTTCTAAACCATATCTGAGCCTATGGTATGTTTTGGTGCAAACCGTGCACCTATCTTGCACTCACACTAACACCATCTCCAAACAGATCGAACGAGATTCCACATGACCCACGCCACCTAGGAGGTCCATCGGTGCGTCCCAAACGATATCTCGAGCCTATGGTACGTTTGGCGCAAACCGTGCACCAATCTTGCACTAACACTAACACCATTTCCAAACAGGCGAACGAGATTCCACATGACCCACGTCACCAAGGAGTTCCATCTGGTGCATCCAAAATGATTTCTGAGCCTATGGTACGTTCGGCGCAAACCGTGCACCGATCTTGCGTCAAGATTAGCACTATCTCCAAACGGACCGAAACTAGCTTCCACTTGAGCTTCGTCACCTAGGAGTAACATCGGGTGCGTTCTAAACCATATCTGAGCCTATGGTACGTTTGGTGCAAACCGTGCACCTATCTTGCACTCACACTAACACCATCTCCAAACAGATCGAACGAGATTCCACATGACCCACGTCACCTAGGAGGTCCATCGGGTGCGTCCCAAACGATATCTGAGCCTATGGTACGTTTGGCGCAAACCGTGCACCAATCTTGCACTAACACTAACACCATTTCCAAACAGGCCGAACGAGATTCCACATGACCCACGTCACCAAGGAGTTCCATCTGGTGCATCCAAAATGATTTCTGAGCCTATGGTACGTTCGGCGCAAACCGTGCACCGATCTTGCGTCAAGATTAGCACTATCTCCAAACGGACCGAAACTAGCTTCCACTTGAGCTTCGTCACCTAGGAGTATCATCGGGTGCGTTCTAAACCATATCTGAGCCTATGGTACGTTTGGTGCAAACCGTGCACCTATCTTGCACTCACACTAACACCATCTCCAAACGGACCAGCGATATTCCACATGACCCACGTTACATAGGAGTTCCATCGGGTGCGTCCAAAATGATATCTGAGCCTATGGTACGTTTAGCGCAAACCGTGCACCTATCTTACATCAACACTAACACCATCTCCAAACAGACCGAACGAGATTCCACATGACCCACGTCACCTTGGAGTTCCATCGGGTGCGTCCAAAACGATATCTGATCCTATGGTACGTTTGGCGCAAACCGTGCACCTATCTTGCACTAACACTAACACCATCTCCTAACGGACCGAACAAGATTCCACATGACCCACGTCACCTAGGAGGTCCATTAGGTGCGTTCAAAACAACATCTGAGCCTAGGGTACGTTTGGCGCAAACCGTGCACCTATCTTGCACTAACACTAACACCATCTCCAAATGGACCGAACGAGATTCCACATGACCCACGTCACCAAGGAGTTCCATCTGGTGCATCCAAAACGATTTATGAGCCTATGGTACGTTCGGCGCAAACCGTGCACCGATCTTGCGTCAAGATTAGCACTATCTCCAAACGGACCGAAACTAGCTTCCACTTGAGCTTCGTCACCTAGGAGTATCATCGGGTGCGTTCTAAACCATATCTGAGCCTATGGTACATTTGGTGCAAACCGTGCACCTAACTTGCACTCACACTAACACCATCTCCAAACGGACCAGCGAGATTCCACATGACCCACGTCACGTAGGAGTTCCATCGGGTGCGTCCAAAATGATATATGAGCCTATGGTACGTTTAGCGCAAACCATGCACCTATCTTACATCAACACTAACACCATCTCCAAACAGACCGAACGAGATTCCACATGACCCACGTCACCTTGGAGTTCCATCGGCTGTGTCCAAAACGATATCTCTGAGCCTATGGTACGCTTTGTCCCAAACCGTGCACCTATCTTGCACTAACACTAACACCATCTCCAAACAGACCGAACAAGATTCCACACGACCCACGTCACCTAGGAGGTCCATCGGGTGCGTCCAAAATGATATCTGAGCCTATGGTACGTTTGGCGCAAACCGTGCACCTATCTTGAACTAACACTAACACCATCTCCAAATAGACCGAACGAGATTCCACATGACCCACGTCACCTAGGAGCTCCATCTGGTGTGTCCAAATCGATTTCCGAGCCTATGCTACATTCGACGTGAACCGTGCACCGATCTTGCACAAACACTAACACCATCTCCAAACGGACCGAACGAGATTCCACATGACCCACATCACCTAGGAGCTCCATCGGATGCGTCGAAAACGAATTCTGAGCCTATGGTACGTTCGACGCAAACCGTGCACCGATCTTGCATCAAGATTAACACTATCTCCAAACGGACCAAAACGAGCTTCCAGTTGAGCTTCGTCACCTAGGAGTACCATCGGGTGCGTCCAAAACGATTTCTGAGCCTATGGTATGTTCAGCGCAAACCGTGCACCTATCTTGCACTAACACTAACACCATCTCCAAACGGACTGAATGAGATTCCACATGACCGATGTCACCTAAGAGTTCCATCTGGTGCATCCAAAATAATTTATGAGCCTATGGTACGTTCGGCGCAAACCGTGCACCGATCTTGCATCAAGATTACCACTATCTCCAAACGGACCGAAACTAGCTTCCAGTTGAGCTTCGTCACCTAGGAGTACCGTCGGGCGCGTCCAAAACGATTTCTGAGCCTATTGTATGTTCAGCGCAAACCATGCACCTATCTTGCACTAACACAAACACCATCTCCAAACAGACCGAACGAGATTCCACATGACCCATGTCACCTAGGAGTTCCATCTGGTGCGTCCAAAACGATTTTGGAGCCTATGGTACGTTCGGCAGAAACCGTGCACCGATCTTGCGTCAAGATTAGCACAATCTCCAAACGGACCGAAACTAGCTTCCACATGAGCTTCGTCACCTAGCAGTATCATCGGGTGCGTTCTAAACCATATCTGAGCCTATGGTACGTTTGGTGCAAACCGTGCACCTATCTTGCACTCACACTAACACCATCTCCAAACAGATCGAACGAGATTCCACATGACCCACGTCACCTAGGAGTTCCATTGGGTGCGTCCAAAACGATATCCGAGCCTATCGTGACGTTTAGCGCAAACCGTGCACCAATCTTGCACTAACACTAACACCATTTCCAAACGGACCGAACGAGATTCCACATGACCCACGTCACCTAGGAGGTCCATCGGGTGCGTCCCAAACGATATCTGAGCCTATGGTATGTTTGGCGCAAACCGTTCACCTATCTTGCACTAACACTAACACCATCTCCAAATGGACCGAATGAGATTCCACATGACCCACGTCACCTAGGAGCTCCATCTGGTGATTCCAAATCGATTTCCGAGCATATGGTACGTTCGACGCAAACCGTGCACCGATCTTGCATCAAGATTAACACTATCTACATACGGACTAAAACGAGCTTCCAGTTTAGCTTCGTCTCCTAGGAGTACCATCGGGTGCGTCCCAAAACGATTTCTGAGCCTACGGTATATTCAGCGCAAACCGCACCTATCTTGCACTAACACTAACACCATCTCCAAACGGACTGAATGAGATTCCACATGACCCACGTCACCTAGGAGTTCCATCTGGTGCATCCAAAACGATTTATGAGCCTGTGGTACGTTCGGCGCAAACCGTGCACCGATCTTGCATCAAGATTAGCACTATCTCCAAATGGACCGAAACTAGCTTCCAGTTCAGCTTCGTCACCTAGGAGTACCGTCGGGCGCATCCAAAACGATTTCTGAGCCTATGGTATGTTCAGCGCAAACCGTGCACCTATCTTGCACTAACACAAACACCATCTCCAAACAGACCGAACGAGATTCCACATGACCCATGTCACCTAGGAGTTCCATCTGGTGCGTCCAAAACGATTTTGGAGCCTATGGTACGTTCGGCGGAAACCGTGCACCGATCTTGCAAAAAGATTAGCACTATCTCCAAACGGACCGAAACTAGCTTCCACATGAGCTTCGTCACCTAGGAGTATCATCGGGTGCGTTCTAAACCATATCTGAGCCTATGGTACGTTTGGTGCAAACCGTGCACCTATCTTGCACTCACACTAACACCATCTCCAAACAGATCGAACGAGATTCCACATGACCCACGTCACCTAGGAGGTCCATCGGGTGCGTCCCAAACGATATCTGAGCCTATGGTACGTTTGGCGCAAACCGTGCACCAATCTTGCACTAACACTAACACCATTTCCAAACAGGCCGAACGAGATTCCACATGACCCACGTCACCAAGGAGTTCCATCTGGTGCATCCAAAATGATTTCTGAGCCTATGGTACGTTCGGCGCAAACCGTGCACCGATCTTGCGTCAAGATTAGCACTATCTCCAAACGGACCGAAACTAGCTTCCACTTGAGCTTCGTCACCTAGGAGTAACATCGGGTGCGTTCTAAACCATATCTGAGCCTATGGTACGTTTGGTGCAAACCGTGCACCTATCTTGCACTCACACTAACACCATCTCCAAACAGATCGAACGAGATTCCACATGACCCACGTCACCTAGGAGGTCCATCGGTGCGTCCCCAAACGATATCTGAGCCTATGGTACGTTTACGCAAACCGTGCACCAATCTTGCACTAACACTAACACCATTTCCAAACAGGCCGAACGAGATTCCACATGACCCACGCCACCAAGGAGTTCCATCTGGTGCATCCAAAATGATTTCTGAGCCTATGGTACGTTTAGGCGCAAACCGTGCACCTATCTTGCGTCCAAGATTAGCACTATCTCCAAACGGACCGAAACTAGCTTCCACTTGAGCTTCACGTCACCTAGGGAGTATCATCGGGTGCGTTCTAAACCATATCTCGAGCCTATGGTACGTTTGGTGCAAACCGTGCACCTATCTTGCACTCACACTAACACCATCTCCAAACGGACCAGCGATATTCCACATGACCCACGTTACATAGGAGTTCCATCGGTGCGTCCAAAATGATATATGAGCCTATGGTACGCTTAGCGCAAACCGTGCACCTATCTTACATCAACACTAACACCATCTCCAAACAGACCGAACGAGATTCCACATGACCCACGTCACCTTGGAGTTCCATCGGGTGCGTCCAAAACGATATCTGATCCTATGGTACGTTTGGCGCAAAACCGTGCACCTATCTTGCACTAACACTAACACCATCTCCCTAACGGACCGAACAAGATTCCACATGACCCACGTCACCTAGGAGGTCCATTAGGTGCGTTCAAAAACGATATCTGAGCCTAGGGTACGTTTACGCGCAAACCGTGCACCTATCTTGCACTAACACTAACACCATCTCCAAATGGACCGAACGAGATTCCACATGACCCACGCCACCAAGGAGTTCCATCTGGTGCATCCAAAACGATTTATGAGCCTATGGTACGTTCGGCGCAAACCGTGCACCGATCTTGCGTCAAAGATTAGCACTATCTCCAAACGGACCGAAACTAGCTTCCACTTGAGCTTCGTCACCTAGGAGTATCCATCGGTGCGTTCTAAACCATATCGAGCCTATGGTACATTTGGTACAAACCGTGCACCTAACTTGCACTCACACACTAACACCATCTCCAAACGGACCAGCGAGATTCCACATGACCCACGCCACGTAGGAGTTCCATCGGGTGCGTCCAAAAATGATATATGAGCCTATGGTACGCTTAGCGCAAACCATGCACCTATCTTACATCAACACTAACACCATCTCCAAACAGACCGAAACGAGATTCCACATGACCCACGTCACCTTGAGTTCCATCGGCTGTGTCCAAAACGATATCTGAGCCTATGGTACGTTTGTCCCAAACCGTGCACCTATCTTGCACTAACACTAACACCATCTCCAAACAGACCGAACAAGATTCCACATGACCCACGTCACCTAGGAGGTCCATCGGGTGCGTCCAAAATGATATCTGAGCCTATGGTACGTTTGGGGCGCAAACCGTGCACCTATCTTGAACTAACACTAACACCATCTCCAAATAGACCGAACGAGATTCCACATGACCCACGTCACCTAGGAGCTCCATCTGGTGTGTCCAAATCGATTTCCGAGCCTATGCTACATTCGACGTGAACCGTGCACCTATCTTGCACAAACACTAACACCATCTCCAAACGGACCGAACGAGATTCCACATGACCCACATCACCTAGGAGCTCCATCGGATGCGTCGAAAACGATATTCGAGCCTATGGTACGTTCGGCGCAAAACCGTGCACCGATCTTGCATCAAGATTAACACTATCTCCAAACGGACCAAAACGAGCTTCCAGTTGAGCTTCGTCACCTAGGAGTACCATCGGGTGCGTCCCAAAACGATTTCTGAGCCTATGGTATGTTCAAAAACGTGCACCTATCTTGCACTAACACTAACACCATCTCCAAACGGACTGAATGAGATTCCACATGACCGATGTCACCTAAGAGTTCCATCTGGTGCATCCAAAATAATTTATGAGCCTATGGTACGTTCGGCGCAAACCGTGCACCGATCTTGCATCAAGATTACCACTATCTCCAAACGGACCGAAACTAGCTTCCAGTTGAGCTTCGTCACCTAGGAGTACCGTCGGGCGCGTCCAAAACGATTTCTGAGCCTATTGTATGTTCAGCGCAAACCATGCACCTATCTTGCACTAACACAAACACCATCTCCAAACGGACCAAACGAGATTCCACATGACCCACGTCACCTAGGAGTTCCATCGGGTGCGTCCAAAACGATTTTCGAGCCTATGGTACGTTCGGCGCAAACCGTGCACCGATCTTGCATCAAGATTAGCACAATCTCCAAACGGACCGAAACTAGCTTCCACATGAGCTTCGTCACCTAGGAGTATCATCGGGTGCGTTCTAAACCATATCTGAGCCTATGGTACGTTTGGTGCAAACCGTGCACCTATCTTGCACTCACACTAACACCATCTCCAAACAGATCGAACGAGATTCCACATGACCCACGTCACCTAGGAGTTCCATTGGTGCGTCCAAAACGATATCGAGCCTATCGTGCGTTTAGGCGCAAACCGTGCACCAATCTTGCACTAACACTAACACCATTTCCAAACGGACCAAACGAGATTCCACATGACCCACGTCACCTAGGAGGTCCATCGGGTGCGTCCCAAACGATATCTGAGCCTATGGTATGTTTGGCGCAAACCGTTCACCTATCTTGCACTAACACTAACACCATCTCCAAATGGACCGAATGAGATTCCACATGACCCACGTCACCTAGGAGCTCCATCTGGTGATTCCAAATCGATTTCCGAGCATATGGTACGTTCGACGCAAACCGTGCACCGATCTTGCATCAAGATTAACACTATCTCCATACGGACTAAAACGAGCTTCCAGTTGAGCTTCGTCTCCTAGGAGTACCATCGGGTGCGTCCAAAACGATTTCTGAGCCTACGGTATATTCAGCGCAAACCGTGCACCTATCTTGCACTAACACTAACACCATCTCCAAACGGACTGAATGAGATTCCACATGACCCACGTCACCTAGGAGTTCCATCTGGTGCATCCAAAACGATTTATGAGCCTGTGGTACGTTCGGCGCAAACCGTGCACCGATCTTGCATCAAGATTAGCACTATCTCCAAATGGACCGAAACTAGCTTCCAGTTCAGCTTCGTCACCTAGGAGTACCGTCGGGTACGCATCCAAAACGATTTCTGAGCCTATGGTATGTTCAGCGCAAAACCGTGCACCTATCTTGCACTAACACAAACACCATCTCCAAACAGACCAACGAGATTCCACATGACCCATGTCACCTAGGAGTTCCATCTGGTGCGTCCCAAAACGATTTTGGAGCCTATGGTACGTTCAAGGAAAACGCGTGCCGATCTTGCAAAAAGATTAGCACTATCTCCAAACGGACCGAAACTAGCTTCCACATGAGCTTCGTCACCTAGGAGTATCATCGAATTAAGCGTTCTAAACCATATCTGAGCCTATGGTACGTTTGGTGCAAACCGTGCACCTATCTTGCACTCACACTAACACCATCTCCAAACAGATCGAACGAGATTCCACATGACCCACGTCACCTAGGAGGTCCATCGGGTGCGTCCCAAACGATATCTGAGCCTATGGTACGTTTGGCGCAAACCCGTGCACCAATCTTGCACTAACACTAACACCATTTCCAAACAGGCGAACGAGATTCCCACATGACCCACGTCACCAAGGAGTTCCATCTGGTGCATCCAAAATGATTTCTGAGCCTATGGTACGCGTTCGCGCAAACCGCAAACCGATCTTGCGTCCAAGATTAGCACTATCTCCAAACGGACCAAACTAGCTTCCACTTGAGCTTCGTCACCTAGGAGTATCATCGGTGCGTTCTAAACCATATCTGGAGCCTATGGTACGTTTGGTGCAAACCGTGCACCTATCTTGCACTCACACTAACACCATCTCCAAACGGGACCAGCGAGATTCCACATGACCCACGTTACATAGGAGTTCCATCGGGTGCGTCCAAAATGATATATGAGCCTATGGTACGTTTAAGCGCCAAACCGTGCACCTATCTTACATCAACACTAACACCATCTCCAAACAGACCGAACGAGATTCCACATGACCCACGTCACCTTGGAGTTCCATCGGGTGCGTCCAAAACGATATCTGATCCTATGGTACGTTTGGCGCAAACCGTGCACCTATCTTGCACTAACACTAACACCATCTCCTAACGGACCGAACAAGATTCCACATGACCCACGTCACCTAGGAGGTCCATTAGGTGCGTTCAAAACGACATCTGAGCCTAGGGTACGTTTGGCGCAAACCGTGCACCTATCTTGCACTAACACTAACACCATCTCCAAATGGACCGAACGAGATTCCACATGACCCACGTCACCAAGGAGTTCCATCTGGTGCATCCAAAATGATTTCTGAGCCTATGGTACGTTCGGCGCAAACCGTGCACCGATCTTGCGTCAAGATTAGCACTATCTCCAAACGGACCGAAACTAGCTTCCACTTGAGCTTCGTCACCTAGGAGTATCATCGGGTGCGTTCTAAACCATATCAGAGCCTATGGTACATTTGGTGCAAACCGTGCACCTAACTTGCACTCACACTAACACCATCTCCAAACGGACCAGCGAGATTCCACATGACCCACGTCACGTAGGAGTTCCATCGGGTGCGTCCAAAATGATATATGAGCCTATGTTACGTTTAGCGCAAACCATGCACCTATCTTACATCAACACTAACACCATCTCCAAACAGACCAAACGAGATTCCACATGACCCACGTCACCTTGGAGTTCCATCGGCTGTGTCCAAAACGATATCTGAGCCTATGGTAAGTTTGTCCCAAACCGTGCACCTATCTTGCACTAACACTAACACCATCTCCAAACAGACCGAACAAGATTCCACACGACCCACGTCACCTAGGAGGTCCATCGGGTGCGTCCAAAATGATATCTGAGCCTATGGTACGTTTGGCGCAAACCGTGCACCTATCTTGAACTAACACTAACACCATCTCCAAATAGACCGAACGAGATTCCACATGACCCACGTCACCTAGGAGCTCCATCTGGTGTGTCCAAATCGATTTCCGAGCCTATGCTACGTTCGACGTGAACCGTGCACCGATCTTGCATCAAGATTAACACTATCTCCAAACGGACCAAAACGAGCTTCCAGTTGAGCTTCGTCACCTAGGAGTACCATCGGGTGCGTCCAAAATGATTTCTGAGCCTATGGTGTGTTCAGCGCAAAACCGTGCACCTATCTTGCACTAACACTAACACCATCTCCAAACGGACTGAATGAGATTCCACATGACCGACGTCACCTAGGAGTTCCATCTGGTGCATCCAAAACGATTTTATGAGCCTATGGTACGTTCGGTAAAACCGCACCGATCTTGCATCAAGATTACCACTATCTCCAAACGGACCGAAACTAGCTTCCAGTTGAGCTTCGTCACCTAGGAGTACCGTCGGCAAGGCGTCCAAAACGATTTCTGAGCCTATGGTATGTTCAGCGCAAACCATGCACCTATCTTGCACTAACACAAACACCATCTCCAAACAGACCGAACGAGATTCCACATGACCCATGTCACCTAGGAGTTCCATCTGGTGCCCCAAAACGATTTTGGAGCCTATGGTACGCTTCGGCGAAACCGTGCACCGATCTTGCGTCAAGATTAGCACAATCTCCAAACGGACCGAAACTAGCTTCCACATGAGCTTCGTCACCTAGCAGTATCATCGGGTGCGTTCTAAACCATATCTGAGCCTATGGTACGTTTGGTGCAAACCGTGCACCTATCTTGCACTCACACTAACACCATCTCCAAACAGATCGAACGAGATTCCACATGACCCACGTCACCTAGGAGTTCCATTGGGTGCGTCCAAAACGATATCCGAGCCTATCGTACGTTTGGCGCAAACCGTGCACCAATCTTGCACTAACACTAACACCATTTCCAAACGGACCGAACGAGATTCCACATGACCCACGTCACCTAGGAGGTCCATCGGGTGCGTCCCAAACGATATCTGAGCCTATGGTATGTTTGGCGCAAACCGTTCACCTATCTTGCACTAACACTAACACCATCTCCAAATGGACCGAATGAGATTCCACATGACCCACGTCACCTAGGAGCTCCATCTGGTGATTCCAAATCGATTTCCGAGCATATGGTACGTTCGACGCAAACCGTGCACCGATCTTGCATCAAGATTAACACTATCTCCATACGGACTAAAACGAGCTTCCAGTTGAGCTTCGTCTCCTAGGAGTACCATCGGGTGCGTCCAAAACGATTTCTGAGCCTACGGTATATTCAGCGCAAACCGTGCACCTATCTTGCACTAACACTAACACCATCTCCAAACGGACTGAATGAGATTCCACATGACCCACGTCACCTAGGAGTTCCATCTGGTGCATCCAAAACGATTTATGAGCCTGTGGTACGTTCGGCGCAAACCGTGCACCGATCTTGCATCAAGATTAGCACTATCTCCAAACGGACCGAAACTAGCTTCCAGTTCAGCTTCGTCACCTAGGAGTACCGTCGGGCGCATCCAAAATGATTTCTGAGCCTATGGTATGTTCAGCGCAAACCGTGCACCTATCTTGCACTAACACAAACACCATCTCCAAACAGACCGAACGAGATTCCACATGACCCATGTCACCTAGGAGTTCCATCTGGTGCGTCCAAAACGATTTTGGAGCCTATGGTACGTTCGGCGGAAACCGTGCACCGATCTTGCGTCAAGATTAGCACCATCTCCAAACGGACCGAAACTAGCCTCCACTTGAGCTTCGTCACCTAGGAGAACCGTCGGGTGCGTGCAAAATGATTTCTGAGCCTATGGTATGTTCAGCGCAAACCGTGCACCTATCTTGCACTAACACTAACACCATTTCCAAACGGACCGAACGAGATTCCACATGACCCACGTCACCAAGGAGTTCCATCTGGTGCATCCAAAACGATTTCTGAGCCTATGGTACGTTCGGCGCAAACCGAGCACCGATCTTGCATCAAGATTAGCACTATCTCCAAACGGACGAAACTAGCTTCCAGTTGAGCTTCATCACCTAGGAGTACCGTCAGCGCGTCCAAAATGATTTCTGAGCCTATGGTATGTTCAGCGCAAACCACGCACCTATCTTGCACTAACACAAACACCATCTCCAAACAGACCGAACGAGATTCCACATGACCCATGTCACCTAGGAGTTCCATCTGGTGCGTCCAAAACGATTTTGGAGCCTATGGTACGTTCGGCGGAAACCGTGCACCGATCTTGCGTCAAGATTAGCACTATCTCCAAACGGACAGAAACTAGCTTCCACATGAGCTTCGTCACCTAGGAGTATCATCGGGTGCGTTCTAAACCATATCTGAGCCTATGGTACGTTTGGTGCAAACCGTGCACCTATCTTGCACTCACACTAACACCATCTCCAAACAGATCGAACGAGATTCCACATGACCCACGTCACCTAGGAGTTCCATTGGGTGCGTCCAAAACGATATCCGAGCCTATCATACGTTTGGCGCAAACCGTGCACCAATCTTGCACTAACACTAACACCATTTCCAAACGGACCGAACGAGATTCCACATGACCCACGTCACCTAGGAGGTCCATCGGGTGCGTCCCAAACGATATCTGAGCCTATGGTATGTTTGGCGCAAACCGTTCACCTATCTTGCACTAACACTAACACCATCTCCAAATGGACCGAATGAGATTCCACATGACCCACGTCACCAAGGAGTTCCATCTGGTGCATCCAAAATGATTTCTGAGCCTATGGTACGTTCGGCGCAAACCGTGCACCGATCTTGCGTCAAGATTAGCACTATCTCCAAACGGACCGAAACTAGCTTCCACTTGAGCTTCGTCACCTAGGAGTATCATCGGGTGCGTTCTAAACCATATCTGAGCCTATGGTACGTTTGGTGCAAACCGTGCACCTATCTTGCACTCACACTAACACCATCTCCAAACGGACCAGCGAGATTCCACATGACCCACGTTACATAGGAGTTCCATCGGGTGCGTCCAAAATGATATATGAGCCTATGGTACGTTTAGCGCAAACCGTGCACCTATCTTACATCAACACTAACACCATCTCCAAACAGACCGAACTAGATTCCACATGACCCACGTCACCTTGGAGTTCCATCGGGCGCGTCCAAAACGCGATATCTGATCCTATGGTACGTTTGGCGCAACCGTGCACCTATCTTGCACTAACACTAACACCATCTCCAAACGGACCGAACAAGATTCCACATGACCCACGTCACCTAGGAGGTCCATTAGGTGCTGCTCAAAAACGATTTTGAGCCTAGGGTACGTTTGGCGCAAACCCGTGCACCTATCTTGCACTAACACTAACACCATCTCCAAATGGACCGAACGAGATTCCACATGACCCACGTCACCAAGGAGTTCCATCTGGTGCATCCAAAATGATTTCTGAGCCTATGGTACGCGTTCAAGCGCAAACCGTGCACCGATCTTGCGTCAAGATTAGCACTATCTCCAAACGGACCGAAACTAGCTTCCACTTGAGCTTCGTCACCTAGGAGTATCATCGGGTGCGTTCTAAACCATATCAGAGCCTATGGTACATTTGGTGCAAACCGTGCACCTAACTTGCACTCACACTAACACCATCTCCAAACGGACCAGCGAGATTCCACATGACCCACGTCACCTAGGAGTTCCATCGGGTGCATCCAAAATGATATATGAGCCTATGGTACGTTTAGCGCAAACCATGCACCTATCTTACATCAACACTAACACCATCTCCAAACATACCAAACGAGATTCCACCTGACCCACGTCACCTAGGATTACCATCTGGTGCGTCCTAAACGATATCTGAGCCTATGGTATGTTTGGCGCAAACCGTGCACCTATCTTGCACTAACACTAACACCATCTCCAAACGGACCGAACGAGATTCCACATGACCCACGTCACCTAGGAGGTCCATCGGGTGCGTCCAAAATGATATCTGAGCCTATGGTACGTTTGGCGCAAACCGTGCACCTATCTTGAACTAACACTAACACCATCTCCAAATAGACCGAACGAGATTCCACATGACCCACGTCACCTAGGAGCTCCATCTGGTGTGTCCAAATCGATTTCGAGCCTATGCTACGTTCGGCGTGAAACCGTGCACCCGATCTTGCATCAAGATTAACACTATCTCCAAACGGACCAAAACGAGCTTCCAGTTGAGCTTCGTCACCTAGGAGTACCATCGGGTGCGTCCAAAATGATTTCTGAGCCTATGGTGTGTTCAGCGCAAACCGTGCACCTATCTTGCACTAACACTAACACCATCTCCAAACGGACTGAATGAGATTCCACATGACCGACGTCACCTAGGAGTTCCATCTGGTGCATCCAAAACGATTTATGAGCCTATGGTACGTTCGGGCGCAAAACCGCAGCACCGATCTTGCATCAAGATTACCACTATCTCCAAACGGACCAAACTAGCTTCCAGTTGAGCTTCGTCACCTAGGAGTACCGTTTGCGCGTCCAAAACCGATTTCTGAGCCTATGGTATGTTCAGCGCAAAACCATGCACCTATGCTTGCACTAACACAAACACCATCTCCAAATTCAGACCCACGACATAGAGATTCCACATGACCCATGTCACCTAGGAGTTCCATCTGGCACCTGCGTCCAAAACGATTTTGGAGCCTATGGTGCGTTCCGCCCGAAACCGTGCACCGATCTTGCGCCTAAGATTAGCACAATCAGCAAACGGACCGAAACTAGCTTCCACATGAGCTTCGTCACCTAGCAGTATCATCGGGTGCGTTTCTAAACCATATCTGAGCCTATGGTACGTTTGGTGCAAACCGTGCACCTATCTTGCACTCACACTAACACCATCTCCAAACAGATCGAACGAGATTCCACATGACCCACGTCACCTAGGAGTTCCATTGGGTGCGTCCAAAACGATTTCCGAGCCTATCGATACGTTTAGCATAAACCGTGCACCAATCTTGCACTAACATTAACACCATTTCCAAACGGACGAAACTAGATTCCACATGACCCACGTCACCTAGGAGGTCCATCGGTGCGTCCCAAACGATATCCGAGCCTATGGTATGTTTGGCGCAAACCGTTCACCTATCTTGCACTAACACTAACACCATCTCCAAATGGACCGAATGAGATTCCACATGACCCACGTCACCTAGGAGCTCCATCTGGTGATTCCAAATCGATTTCCGAGCATATGGTACGTTCGGCATAAACCGTGCACCGATCTTGCATCAAGATTAACACTATCTCCAT